>NW_025574718.1:0-27589 GCF_020424385.1 Procambarus clarkii
GCCTTCAAATCTCAGAATTTCGCAAATATTTCATTTTCAAGCAAGTTTTCTTGCATTTTGTTTTGTACTAAAAATCATCGAATTTAGCAATATTTTGACCTTTATCATCCCCTTTTCCTTTATGTGATATAAACAAAATATCGAATTAGGCAATATTTTGACGTTATTCCACGTTTTTGTGAATTTTCAGTTTATTGTTATTAATTCATTAAATATACGATAAAAATGATGCAAACACATAATTGATTAGAAATTAACCTTAAACACTTCATTTTCAATCATCTATTTGTTTCTCGTTAAAATACTGAGTAAGATATTTAAAAGGGGAGAAGTTCTGTTTTTATTGCATATATCGACGTTTCAGCCGGATTAGAACGGTTTTACGTGTACATCTTCCATCAGTAATATGAACCGAAAATCAGGAATATTTTAGTTAATTTTAATGAAAACACATTGATTTTTATAATTTGTATTGGAAGCAACATCTTTATACGTCTTTTCTAGGGTCTAAAAAATACGAAACGTCGCTTTATGATTCGAAGTTAAAATCCTCAAACGTTTTTCATGTTGTTTGATATTACGTAAATATATTCATTTTTTACCAATATTTCGATACTATTTCATGTAGTATCACGATATTTTGTGATTTTGGCCTTCATATCTTTATCAGATTTTCGGCAAATATTGCATTTTAAGCAAGTTTTTTCTTGCAGTTTTTGTTTCGTACTAAAAAGCATCGAAATCAGCAATATTTTGAAGTTCTGTTTTTATTGCATATATCGACGTTTCAGCTGGATTAGAACGGTTTTACGTGTACATCTTCCATCGGTAATATAAACCGAAAATCAGGAACATTTTAGTTAATTTTAATGAAAACACATTGATTTTTATAATTTGTATTGGAAGCAACATCTTTATACGTCTTTTCTAGGGTCTAAAAAATACGAAACGTCGCTTTATGATTCGAAGTTAAAATCCTCAAACGTTTTTCATGTTGTCTGATATTACGTAAATATATTCATTTTTTACCAATATTTCGATACTATTTCATGTAGTATCACGATATGTGATTTGGCCTTAATATCTCAGATTTTCGGCTAATATTGCATTTTAAGCAAGTTTTCTTGCATTTTGTTTCGTACTAAAAATCATCGAATTCAGCAATATTTTGACGTTTATCATCCCCTTTTCCTTTATGTGATATAAACAAAATATCATCGAATTAGGCAATATTTTGCTGATTTTCCACGTTTTTGTGAATTTTCAGTTTATTGCTATTAATTCATTAAATATACGATAAAAATGATGCAAACACATAATTGATTAGAAATTAACCTTAAACACTTCATTTTCAATCAACTATTTTTTTCTCGTTAAAATACTGAGTAAGATATTGGAAAGGGGAAAAGTTCTGTTTTTATTGCATATATCGACGTTTCAGCCGGATTAGAGCGGTTTTACGTGTACATCTTCCATCGGTAATATAAACGGAAAATCAGGAACATTTTAGTTAATTCTAATGAAAAACATTGATTTTTATCATTTGTATTTGAAACAACATTGTCATATGTCTTTTCTTGGATCTAAATAATACGAAACCTCGCTCTATGATTTGAAGTTAAAATCCTCAAATATGGTAATATAGTGACTTTTTTCACGTTATTCATGTAGTGTGATTTTACGTATATATATTCGTTTTTACCAATATTTCGATACTACTTCATGTTTTCTCACGATATGTGATTTGGTCTTCAAATCTCAGAATTTCGCAAATTTTTCATTTTAAAGCAAGTTTTCTTGCATTTTGTTTTGTACTAAAAATCATCGAATTTAGCAATATTTTGACCTTTATCATCCCCTTTTCCTTTATGTGATATAAAGAAAATATCATCGAATTAGGCCGTTTTTCCACGTTTTTGTGAATTTTCAGTTTATTGTTATTAATTCATTATATGTACGATAAAAATTATGCAAACACATAATTGATCAGAAAATAACCTTATATACTTCGTTTTCAATCATCTATTTGTTTCTCGTTAAAATACTGAGTAAGATATTGAAAAGGGGAGAAGTTCTGTTTTTATTGCATATATCGACGTTTCAGCCGGATTAGAACGGTTTTACGTGTACATCTTCCATCGGTAATATAAACCGAAAATCAGGAACATTTTAGTTAATTTTAATGAAAACACATTGATTTTTATAATTTGTATTGGAAGCAACATCTTTATACGTCTTTTCTAGGGTCTAAAAAATACGAAACGTCGCTCTATGATTCGAAGTTAAAATCCTCAAATTTGGTATAATAATGACTTTTTTCACGTTTTTCATGTAGTTTGATATTACGTAAATATATTCATTTTTACCAATATTTCGATACTATTTCATGTAGTATCACGATATGTGCTTTGGCCTTCATATCTCAGATTTTCGCATAATATTGCATTTTAAGCAAGTTTTCTTGCATTTTGTTTCGTACTAAAAATCATCGAATTCAGCAATATTTTTACGTTTATCATCCTCTTTTCCTTTATGTGATATAAACAAAATATCATCGAATTAGGCAATATTTTGCTGTTTTTCCACGTTTTTGTGAATTTTCAGTTTATTGCTATTAATTCATTATATATACGATAAAAATGATGCAAACACATAATTGATTAGAAATTAACCTTAAACACTTCATTTTCAATCAACTATTTGTTTCTCGTTAAAATACTGAGTAAGATATTGGAAAGGGGAGAAGTTCTGTTTTTATTGCATATATAGACGTTTCAGCCCGATTAGAGCGGTTTTACGTGTACATCTTCCATCGGTAATATAAACGGAAAATCAGGAACATTTTAGTTAATTCTAATGAAAAACATTGATTTTTATCATTTGTATTTGAAACAACATTGTCATATGTCTTTTCTTGGATCTAAATAATACGAAACCTCGCTCTATGATTTGAAGTTAAAATCCTCAAATATGGTAATATAGTGACTTTTTTCACGTTATTCATGTAGTGTGATTTTACGTATATATATTCGTTTTTACCAATATTTCGATACTACTTCATGTTTTCTCACGATATGTGATTTGGTCTTCAAATCTCAGAATTTCGCAAATTTCTCATTTTAAAGCAAGTTTTCTTGCATTTTGTTTTGTACTAAAAATTATCGAATTTAGCAATATTTTGACCTTTATCATCCCCTTTTCCTTTATGTGATATAAACAAAATATCGAATTTGGCAATATTTTGACGTTATTCCCCGTTTTTGTGAATTTTCAGTTTATTGTTATTATTTCATTAAATATACGATAAAAATGATGCAAACACATAATTGATTAGAAATTAACCTTAAACACTTCATTTTCAATCATCTATTTGTTTCTCGTTAAAATACTGAGTAAGATATTTAAAAGGGGAGAAGTTCTGTTTTTATTGCATATATCGACGTTTCAGCCGGATTAGAACGGTTTTACGTGTACATCTTCCATCAGTAATATGAACCGAAAATCAGGAATATTTTAGTTAATTTTAATGAAAACACATTGATTTTTATAATTTGTATTGGAAGCAACATCTTTATACGTCTTTTCTAGGGTCTAAAAAATACGAAACGTCGCTATGATTGAAGTTAAAATCCGAAGTTAAAATCTTTTCAAACGTTTTTCATGTTGTTTGATATTACGTAAATATATTCATTTTTTACCAATATTTCGATACTATTTCATGTAGTATCACGATATGTGATTTGGCCTTCATATCTCAGATTTTCGGCATAATATTGCATTTTAAGCAAGTTTTCTTGCATTTTGTTTCGTACTAAAAATCATCGAATTCAGCAATATTTTGACGTTTATCATCCCCTTTTCCTTTATGTGATATAAACAAAATATCATCGAATTAGGCAATATTTGCTGTTTTTCCACGTTTTTGTGAATTTTCAGTTTATTGCTATTAATTCATTAAATATACGATAAAAATGATGCAAACACATAATTGATTAGAAATTAACCTTAAACACTTCATTTTCAATCAACTATTTTTTTCTCGTTAAAATACTGAGTAAGATATTGGAAAGGGGAGAAGTTCTGTTTTTATTGCATATATCGACGTTTCAGCCGGATTAGAGCGGTTTTACGTGTACATCTTCCATCGGTAATATAAACGGAAAATCAGGAACATTTTAGTTAATTCTAATGAAAACACATTGATTTTTATCATTTGTATTTGAAACAACATTGTCATATGTCTTTTCTTGGATCTAAATAATACGAAACCTCGCTCTATGATTTGAAGTTAAAATCCTCAAATATGGTAATATAATGACTTTTTTCACGTTATTCATGTAGTGTGATTTTACGTATATATATTCGTTTTTACCAATATTTCGATACTACTTCATGTTTTCTCACGATATGTGATTTGGCCTTCAAATCTCAGAATTTCGCAAATATTTCATTTTAAAGCAAGTTTTCTTGCATTTTGTTTTGTACTAAAAATCATCGAATTTAGCAATATTTTGACCTTTATCATCCCCTTTTCCTTTATGTGATATAAAGAAAATATCATCGAATTAGGCCGTTTTTCCACGTATTTCTGAATTTTCAGTTTATTGCTATTAATTCATTATATATACGATAAAAATTATGCAAACACATAATTGATCAGAAAATAACCTTAAATACTTCATTTTCAATCATCTATTTGTTTCTCGTTAAAATACTGAATAAGTTATTGAAAAGGGGAGAAGTTCTGTTTTTATTGCATATATCGACGTTTCAGCGGGATTAGAACGGTTTTACGTGTACATCTTCCATCGGTTATATAAACCGAAAATCAGGAATATTTTAGTTAATTTTAATGAAAACACATTGATTTTTATAATTTGTATTGGAAGCAACATCTTTATACGTCTTTTCTAGGGTCTAAAAAATACGAAACGTCGCTTTATGATTCGAAGTTAAAATCCTCAAATTTGGTATAATAATGACTTTTTTCACGTTTTTCATGTAGTGTTGATATTACGTAAATATATTCATTTTTACCAATATTTCGATACTATTTCATGTAGTATCACGATATGTGATTTGGCCTTCATATCTCAGATTTTCGCTAATATTGCATTTTAAGCAAGTTTTCTTGCATTTTGTTTCGTACTAAAAATCATCGAATTCAGCAATATTTTGACGTTTATCATCCCCTTTTCCTTTATGTGATATAAACAAAATATCATCGAATTAGGCAATATTTTGCTGTTTTTCCACGTTTTTGTGAATTTTCAGTTTATTGCTATTAATTCATTAAATATACGATAAAAATGATGCAAACACATAATTGATTAGAAATTAACCTTAAACACTTCATTTTCAATCAACTATTTGTTTCTCGTTAAAATACTGAGTAAGATATTGGAAAGGGGAGAAGTTCTGTTTTTATTGCATATATCGACGTTTCAGCCGGATTAGAGCGGTTTTACGTGTACATCTTCCATCGGTAATATAAACGGAAAATCAGGAACATTTTAGTTAATTCTAATGAAAAAACATTGATTTTTATCATTTGTATTTGAAACAACATTGTCATATGTCTTTTCTTGGATCTAAATAATACGAAACCTCGCTCTATGATTTGAAGTTAAAATCCTCAAATATGGTAATATAGTGACTTTTTTCACGTTATTCATGTAGTGTGATTTTACGTATATATATTCGTTTTTACCAATATTTCGATACTACTTCATGTTTTCTCACGATATGTGATTTGGTCTTCAAATCTCAGAATTTCGCAAATTTTTCATTTTAAAGCAAGTTTTCTTGCATTTTGTTTTGTACTAAAAATCATCGAATTTAGCAATATTTTGACCTTTATCATCCCCTTTTCCTTTATGTGATATAAAGAAAATATCATCGAATTAGGCCGTTTTTCCACGTTTTTGTGAATTTTCAGTTTATTGTTATTAATTCATTATATGTACGATAAAAATTATGCAAACACATAATTGATCAGAAAATAACCTTATATACTTCGTTTTCAATCATCTATTTGTTTCTCGTTAAAATACTGAGTAAGATATTGAAAAGGGGAGAAGTTCTGTTTTTATTGCATATATCGACGTTTCAGCCGGATTAGAACGGTTTTACGTGTACATCTTCCATCGGTAATATAAACCGAAAATCAGGAACATTTTAGTTAATTTTAATGAAAACACATTGATTTTTATAATTTGTATTGGAAGCAACATCTTTATACGTCTTTTCTAGGGTCTAAAAAATACGAAACGTCGCTCTATGATTCGAAGTTAAAATCCTCAAATTTGGTATAATAATGACTTTTTTCACGTTTTTCATGTAGTTTGATATTACGTAAATATATTCATTTTTACCAATATTTCGATACTATTTCATGTAGTATCACGATATGTGCTTTGCCCTTTATATCTCAGATTTTCGCATAATATTGCATTTTAAGCAAGTTTTCTTGCATTTTGTTTCGTACTAAAAATCATCGAATTCAGCAATATTTTTACGTTTATCATCCTCTTTTCCTTTATGTGATATAAACAAAATATCATCGAATTAGGCAATATTTTGCTGTTTTTCCACGTTTTTGTGAATTTTCAGTTTATTGCTATTAATTCATTATATATACGATAAAAATGATGCAAACACATAATTGATTAGAAATTAACCTTAAACACTTCATTTTCAATCAACTATTTGTTTCTCGTTAAAATACTGAGTAAGATATTGGAAAGGGGAGAAGTTCTGTTTTTATTGCATATATAGACGTTTCAGCCCGATTAGAGCGGTTTTACGTGTACATCTTCCATCGGTAATATAAACGGAAAATCAGGAACCTTTTAGTTAATTCTAATGAAAACACATTGATTTTTATCATTTGTATTTGAAACAACATTGTCATATGTCTTTTCTTGGATCTAAATAATACGAAACCTCGCTCTATGATTTGAAGTTAAAATCCTCAAATATGGTAATATCGTGACTTTTTTCACGTTATTCATATAGTGTGATTTTACGTATATATATTCGTTTTTACCAATATTTCGATGCTACTTCATGTTTTCTCACGATATGTGATTTGGCCTTCAAATCTCAGAATTTCGCAAATATTTCATTTTCAAGCAAGTTTTCTTGCATTTTGTTTTGTACTAAAAATCATCGAATTTAGCAATATTTTGACCTTTATCATCCCCTTTTCCTTTACGTGATATAAACAAAATATCGAATTTGGCAATATTTTGACGTTATTCCCCGTTTTTGTGAATTTTCAGTTTATTGTTATTATTTCATTAAATATACGATAAAAATGATGCAAACACATAATTGATCGGAAAATAACCTTAAATACTTCATTTTCAATCATCTATTTGTTTCTCGTTAAAATACTGAGTAAGATATTTAAAAGGGGAGAAGTTCTGTTTTTATTGCATATATCGACGTTTCAGCCGGATTAGAACGGTTTTACGTGTACATCTTCCATCAGTAATATGAACCGAAAATCAGGAATATTTTAGTTAATTTTAATGAAAACACATTGATTTTTATAATTTGTATTGGAAGCAACATCTTTATACGTCTTTTCTAGGGTCTAAAAAATACGAAACGTCGCTTTATGATTCGAAGTTAAAATCCTCAAACGTTTTTCATGTTGTTTGATATTACGTAAATATATTCATTTTTTACCAATATTTCGATACTATTTCATGTAGTATCACGATATGTGATTTGGCCTTCATATCTCAGATTTTCGGCAAATATTGCATTTTAAGCAAGTTTTCTTGCATTTTGTTTCGTACTAAAAAGCATCGAATTCAGCAATATTTTGAAGTTCTGTTTTTATTGCATATATCGACGTTTCAGCCGGATTAGAACGGTTTTACGTGTACATCTTCCATCAATAATATGAACTGAAAATCAGGAATATTTTAGTTAATTTTAATGAAAACACATTGATTTTTATAATTTGTATTGGAAGCAACATCTTTATACGTCTTTTCTAGGGTCTAAAAAATACGAAACGTCGCTTTATGATTCGAAGTTAAAATCCTCAAACGTTTTTCATGTTGTCTGATATTACGTAAATATATTCATTTTTTACCAATATTTCGATACTATTTCATGTAGTATCACGATATGTGATTTGGCCTTCATATCTCAGATTTTCGGCTAATATTGCATTTTAAGCAAGTTTTCTTGCATTTTGTTTCGTACTAAAAAGCATCGAATTCAGCAATATTTTGACGTTTATCGTCCCCTTTTCCTTTATGTGATATAAACAAAATATCATCTAATTAGGCAATATTTTGCTGATTTTCCACGTTTTTGTGAATTTTCAGTTTATTGCTATTAATTCATTAAATATACGATAAAAATGATGCAAACACATAATTGATTAGAAATTAACCTTAAACACTTCATTTTCAATCAACTATTTTTTTCTCGTTAAAATACTGAGTAAGATATTGGAAAGGGGAAAAGTTCTGTTTTTATTGCATATATCGACGTTTCAGCCGGATTAGAGCGGTTTTACGTGTACATCTTCCATCGGTAATATAAACGGAAAATCAGGAACATTTTAGTTAATTCTAATGAAAAACATTGATTTTTATCATTTGTATTTGAAACAACATTGTCATATGTCTTTTCTTGGATCTAAATAATACGAAACCTCGCTCTATGATTTGAAGTTAAAATCCTCAAATATGGTAATATAGTGACTTTTTTCACGTTATTCATGTAGTGTGATTTTACGTATATATATTCGTTTTTACCAATATTTCGATACTACTTCATGTTTTCTCACGATATGTGATTTGGTCTTCAAATCTCAGAATTTCGCAAATTTTTCATTTCAAAGCAAGTTTTCTTGCATTTTGTTTTGTACTAAAAATCATCGAATTTAGCAATATTTTGACCTTTATCATCCCCTTTTCCTCTATGTGATATAAAGAAAATATCATCGAATTAGGCCGTTTTTCCACGTTTTTGTGAATTTTCAGTTTATTGTTATTAATTCATTAAATGTACGATAAAAATTATGCAAACACATAATTGATCAGAAAATAACCTTATATACTTCGTTTTCAATCATCTATTTGTTTCTCGTTAAAATACTGAGTAAGATATTGAAAAGGGGAGAAGTTCTGTTTTTATTGCATATATCGACGTTTCAGCCGGATTAGAACGGTTTTACGTGTACATCTTCCATCGGTAATATAAACCGAAAATCAGGAACATTTTAGTTAATTTTAATGAAAACACATTGATTTTTATAATTTGTATTGGAAGTAACATCTTTATACGTCTTTTCTAGGGTCTAAAAAATTCGAAACGTCGCTCTATGATTCGAAGTTAAAATCCTCAAATTTGGTATAATAATGACTTTTTTCACGTTTTTCATGTAGTTTGATATTACGTAAATATATTCATTTGTACCAATATTTCGATACTATTTCATGTAGTATCACGATATGTGATTTGGCCTTCATATCTCAGATTTTCGGCAAATATTGCATTTTAAGCAAGTTTTCTTGCATTTTGTTTCGTACTAAAAAGCATCGAATTCAGCAATATTTTGAAGTTCTGTTTTTATTGCATATATCGACGTTTCAGCCGGATTAGAACGGTTTTACGTGTACATCTTCCATCAATAATATGAACCGAAAATCAGGAATATTTTAGTTAATTTTAATGAAAACACATTGATTTTTATAATTTGTATTGGAAGCAACATCTTTATACGTCTTTTCTAGGGTCTAAAAAATACGAAACGTCGCTTTATGATTCGAAGTTAAAATCCTCAAACGTTTTTCATGTTGTCTGATATTACGTAAATATATTCATTTTTTACCAATATTTCGATACTATTTCATGTAGTATCACGATATGTGATTTGGCCTTCATATCTCAGATTTTCGGCTAATATTGCATTTTAAGCAAGTTTTCTTGCATTTTGTTTCGTACTAAAAATCATCGAATTCAGCAATATTTTGACGTTTATCATCCCCTTTTCCTTTATGTGATATAAACAAAATATCATCGAATTAGGCAATATTTTGCTGTTTTTCCACGTTTTTGTGAATTTTCAGTTTATTGCTATTAATTCATTATATATACGATAAAAATGATGCAAACACATAATTGATTAGAAATTAACCTTAAACACTTCATTTTCAATCAACTATTTGTTTCTCGTTAAAATACTGAGTAAGATATTGGAAAGGGGAGAAGTTCTGTTTTTATTGCATATATCGACGTTTCAGCCGGATTAGAGCGGTTTTACGTGTACATCTTCCATCGGTAATATAAACGGAAAATCAGGAACATTTTAGTTAATTCTAATGAAAACACATTGATTTTTATCATTTGTATTTGAAACAACATTGTCATATGTCTTTTCTTGGATCTAAATAATACGAAACCTCGCTCTATGATTTGAAGTTAAAATCCTCAAATATGGTAATATAGTGACTTTTTTCACGTTATTCATGTAGTGTGATTTTACGTATATATATTCGTTTTTACCAATATTTCGATACTACTTCATGTTTTCTCACGATATGTGATTTGGCCTTCAAATCTCAGAATTTCGCAAATATTTCATTTTCAAGCAAGTTTTCTTGCATTTTGTTTTGTACTAAAAATCATCGAATTTAGCAATATTTTGACCTTTATCATCCCCTTTTCCTTTATGTGATATAAAGAAAATATCATCGAATTAGGCCGTTTTTCCACGTTTTTGTGAATTTTCAGTTTATTGTTATTAATTCATTAAATATACGATAAAAATGATGCAAACACATAATTGATCAGAAAATAACCTTAAATACTTCATTTTCAATCATCTATTTGTTTCTCGTTAAAATACTGAGTAAGATATTGAAAAGGGGAGAAGTTCTGTTTTTATTGCATATATCGACGTTTCAGCCGGATTAGAACGGTTTTACGTGTACATCTTCCATCGGTAATATAAACCGAAAATCAGGAACATTTTAGTTAATTTTAATGAAAACACATTGATTTTTATAATTTGTATTGGAAGCAACATCTTTATACGTCTTTTCTAGGGTCTAAAAAATACGAAACGTCGCTCTATGATTCGAAGTTAAAATCCTCAAACGTTTTTCATGTAGTGATATTACGTAATATATTCTTTTTTACACAATTTTTCATGTAGTTCATGATATTACGTAAATATATTCATTTTTTACCAATATTTCGATACTGCATTTCATGTAGTTTCACGATATGTTTGTACTTTGGCAGCAATATTTTGACGTTTATCTCTTTTCCTTTATGTTTAAACAAAAAATCGAATTAGGCATTTTAAGCAAGTTTTTTGAATTTTCAGTTTATTGCATTTTGTTTCGTAAAACTATGCAAAACATAATTGATTAGAAATAACCTTAAAACTTCATTTTCAATCAACTATTTGTTTCTCGTTAAAATACTGAGTAAGATATTGAAGTTCTGTTTTTATTGCATATATCGACGTTTCAGCCGGATTAGAACGGTTTTACGTGTACATCTTCCATCGGTAATATGAACCGAAAATCAGGAATATTTTAGTTAATTTTAATGAAAACACATTGATTTTTATAATTTGTATTGGAAGCAACATCTTTATACGTCTTTTCTAGGGTCTAAAAAATATTTCGAAACGTCGCTTTTATGATTCGAAGTTAAAATCCTCAAACATCCCCTTTTCATGTGTTCATTGATATTACGTACGTTTTATATTCATTTTTTCCAATATTCGATACTATTTCATGTAGTATCACGATATGTATGGCATAACACATAATTTTGATCAATATTAACCTTAAGCAAGTTTTCAATCATCTATTTGTTTCTCGTTAAAATACTGAGTAAGATATTCAGCAAAGGGGAGAAGTTCTGTTTTTATTGCATATATCGACGTTTCAGCCGGATTAGAACGGTTTTACGTGTACATCTTCCATCGGTAATATGAACCGAAAATCAGGAATATTTTAGTTAATTTTAATGAAAACACATTGATTTTTATAATTTGTATTGGAAGCAACATCTTTATACGTCTTTTCTAGGGTCTAAAAAATACGAAACGTCGCTTTATGATTCGAAGTTAAAATCCTCATGAACGTTTTTCATGTTGTTTGATATTACGTAAATATATTCATTTTTACCAATATTTCGATACTATTTCATGTAGTATCACGATATGTGATTTGGCCTTCATATCTCAGATTTTCGGCTAATATTGCATTTTAAGCAAGTTTTCTTGCATTTTGTTTCGTACTAAAAATCATCGAATTCAGCAATATTTTGACGTTAATCATCCCCTTTTCCTTTATGTGATATAAACAAAATATCATCGAATTAGGCAATATTTTGCTGTTTTTCCACGTTTTTGCGAAATTTCAGTTTATTGCTATTAATTCATTAAATATACGATAAAAATGATGCAAACACATAATTGATTAGAAATTAACCTTAAACACTTCATTTTCAATCAACTATTTTTTTCTCGTTAAAATACTGAGTAAGATATTGGAAAGGGGAAAAGTTCTGTTTTTATTGCATATATCGACGTTTCAGCCGGATTAGAGCGGTTTTACGTGTACATCTTCCATCGGTAATATAAACGGAAAATCAGGAACCTTTTAGTTAATTCTAATGAAAACACATTGATTTTTATCATTTGTATTTGAAACAACATTGTCATATGTCTTTTCTTGGATCTAAATAATACGAAACCTCGCTCTATGATTTGAAGTTAAAATCCTCAAATATGGTAATATCGTGACTTTTTTCACGTTATTCATATAGTGTGATTTTACGTATATATATTCGTTTTTACCAATATTTCGATGCTACTTCATGTTTTCTCACGATATGTGATTTGGCCTTCAAATCTCAGAATTTCGCAAATATTTCATTTTCAAGCAAGTTTTCTTGCATTTTGTTTTGTACTAAAAATCATCGAATTTAGCAATATTTTGACCTTTATCATCCCCTTTTCCTTTACGTGATATAAACAAAATATCGAATTTGGCAATATTTTGACGTTATTCCCTGTTTTTGTGAATTTTCAGTTTATTGTTATTATTTCATTAAATATACGATAAAAATGATGCAAACACATAATTGATTAGAAATTAACCTTAAGCACTTCATTTTCAATCATCTATTTGTTTCTCGTTAAAATACTGAGTAAGATATTTAAAAGGGGAGAAGTTCTGTTTTTATTGCATATATCGACGTTTCAGCCGGATTAGAACGGTTTTACGTGTACATCTTCCATCAGTAATATGAACCGAAAATCAGGAATATTTTAGTTAATTTTAATGAAAACACATTGATTTTTATAATTTGTATTGGAAGCAACATCTTTATACGTCTTTTCTAGGGTCTAAAAAATACGAAACGTCGCTTTATGATTCGAAGTTAAAATCCTCAAACGTTTTTCATGTTGTTTGATATTACGTAAATATATTCATTTTTTACCAATATTTCGATACTATTTCATGTAGTATCACGATATGTGATTTGGCCTTCATATCTCAGATTTTCGGCAAATATTGCATTTTAAGCAAGTTTTCTTGCATTTTGTTTCGTACTAAAAAGCATCGAATTCAGCAATATTTTGAAGTTCTGTTTTTATTGCATATATCGACGTTTCAGCCGGATTAGAACGGTTTTACGTGTACATCTTCCATCAGTAATATGAACCGAAAATCAGGAATATTTTAGTTAATTTTAATGAAAACACATTGATTTTTATAATTTGTATTGGAAGCAACATCTTTATACGTCTTTTCTAGGGTCTAAAAAATACGAAACGTCGCTTTATGATTCGAAGTTAAAATCCTCAAACGTTTTTCATGTTGTCTGATATTACGTAAATATATTCATTTTTTACCAATATTTCGATACTATTTCATGTAGTATCACGATATGTGATTTGGCCTTCATATCTCAGATTTTCGGCTAATATTGCATTTTAAGCAAGTTTTCTTGCATTTTGTTTCGTACTAAAAATCATCGAATTCAGCAATATTTTGACGTTTATCATCCCCTTTTCCTTTATGTGATATAAACAAAATATCATCTAATTAGGCAATATTTTGCTGATTTTCCACGTTTTTGTGAATTTTCAGTTTATTGCTATTAATTCATTAAATATACGATAAAAATGATGCAAACACATAATTGATTAGAAATTAACCTTAAACACTTCATTTTCAATCAACTATTTTTTTCTCGTTAAAATACTGAGTAAGATATTGGAAAGGGGAAAAGTTCTGTTTTTATTGCATATATCGACGTTTCAGCCGGATTAGAGCGGTTTTACGTGTACATCTTCCATCGGTAATATAAACGGAAAATCAGGAACATTTTAGTTAATTCTAATGAAAAACATTGATTTTTATCATTTGTATTTGAAACAACATTGTCATATGTCTTTTCTTGGATCTAAATAATACGAAACCTCGCTCTATGATTTGAAGTTAAAATCCTCAAATATGGTAATATAGTGACTTTTTTCACGTTATTCATGTAGTGTGATTTTACGTATATATATTCGTTTTTACCAATATTTCGATACTACTTCATGTTTTCTCACGATATGTGATTTGGTCTTCAAATCTCAGAATTTCGCAAATTTTTCATTTTAAAGCAAGTTTTCTTGCATTTTGTTTTGTACTAAAAATTATCGAATTTAGCAATATTTTGACCTTTATCATCCCCTTTTCCTTTATGTGATATAAAGAAAATATCATCGAATTAGGCCGTTTTTCCACGTTTTTGTGAATTTTCAGTTTATTGTTATTAATTCATTATATGTACGATAAAAATTATGCAAACACATAATTGATCAGAAAATAACCTTATATACTTCGTTTTCAATCATCTATTTGTTTCTCGTTAAAATACTGAGTAAGATATTGAAAAGGGGAGAAGTTCTGTTTTTATTGCATATATCGACGTTTCAGCCGGATTAGAACGGTTTTACGTGTACATCTTCCATCGGTAATATAAACCGAAAATCAGGAACATTTTAGTTAATTTTAATGAAAACACATTGATTTTTATAATTTGTATTGGAAGCAACATCTTTATACGTCTTTTCTAGGGTCTAAAAAATACGAAACGTCGCTCTATGATTCGAAGTTAAAATCCTCAAATTTGGTATAATAATGACTTTTTTCACGTTTTTCATGTAGTTTGATATTACGTAAATATATTCATTTTTACCAATATTTCGATACTATTTCATGTAGTATCACGATATGTGCTTTGGCCTTTATATCTCAGATTTTCGCATAATATTGCATTTTAAGCAAGTTTTCTTGCATTTTGTTTCGTACTAAAAATCATCGAATTCAGCAATATTTTTACGTTTATCATCCTCTTTTCCTTTATGTGATATAAACAAAATATCATCGAATTAGGCAATATTTTGCTGTTTTTCCACGTTTTTGTGAATTTTCAGTTTATTGCTATTAATTCATTATATATACGATAAAAATGATGCAAACACATAATTGATTAGAAATTAACCTTAAACACTTCATTTTCAATCAACTATTTGTTTCTCGTTAAAATACTGAGTAAGATATTGGAAAGGGGAGAAGTTCTGTTTTTATTGCATATATAGACGTTTCAGCCCGATTAGAGCGGTTTTACGTGTACATCTTCCATCGGTAATATAAACGGAAAATCAGGAACCTTTTAGTTAATTCTAATGAAAACACATTGATTTTTATCATTTGTATTTGAAACAACATTGTCATATGTCTTTTCTTGGATCTAAATAATACGAAACCTCGCTCTATGATTTGAAGTTAAAATCCTCAAATATGGTAATATCGTGACTTTTTTCACGTTATTCATATAGTGTGATTTTACGTATATATATTCGTTTTTACCAATATTTCGATGCTACTTCATGTTTTCTCACGATATGTGATTTGGCCTTCAAATCTCAGAATTTCGCAAATATTTCATTTTCAAGCAAGTTTTCTTGCATTTTGTTTTGTACTAAAAATCATCGAATTTAGCAATATTTTGACCTTTATCATCCCCTTTTCCTTTACGTGATATAAACAAAATATCGAATTTGGCAATATTTTGACGTTATTCCCCGTTTTTGTGAATTTTCAGTTTATTGTTATTATTTCATTAAATATACGATAAAAATGATGCAAATACATAATTGATCGGAAAATAACCTTAAATACTTCATTTTCAATCATCTATTTGTTTCTCGTTAAAATACTGAGTAAGATATTTAAAAGGGGAGAAGTTCTGTTTTTATTGCATATATCGACGTTTCAGCCGGATTAGAACGGTTTTACGTGTACATCTTCCATCAGTAATATGAACCGAAAATCAGGAATATTTTAGTTAATTTTAATGAAAACACATTGATTTTTATAATTTGTATTGGAAGCAACATCTTTATACGTCTTTTCTAGGGTCTAAAAAATACGAAACGTCGCTTTATGATTCGAAGTTAAAATCCTCAAACGTTTTTCATGTTGTTTGATATTACGTAAATATATTCATTTTTTACCAATATTTCGATACTATTTCATGTAGTATCACGATATGTGATTTGGCCTTCATATCACAGATTTTCGGCAAATATTGCATTTTAAGCAAGTTTTCTTGCATTTTGTTTCGTACTAAAAAGCATCGAATTCAGCAATATTTTGAAGTTCTGTTTTTATTGCATATATCGACGTTTCAGCCGGATTAGAACGGTTTTACGTGTACATCTTCCATCAATAATATGAACTGAAAATCAGGAATATTTTAGTTAATTTTAATGAAAACACATTGATTTTTATAATTTGTATTGGAAGCAACATCTTTATACGTCTTTTCTAGGGTCTAAAAAATACGAAACGTCGCTTTATGATTCGAAGTTAAAATCCTCAAACGTTTTTCATGTTGTCTGATATTACGTAAATATATTCATTTTTTACCAATATTTCGATACTATTTCATGTAGTATCACGATATGTGATTTGGCCTTCATATCTCAGATTTTCGGCTAATATTGCATTTTAAGCAAGTTTTCTTGCATTTTGTTTCGTACTAAAAAGCATCGAATTCAGCAATATTTTGACGTTTATCGTCCCCTTTTCCTTTATGTGATATAAACAAAATATCATCTAATTAGGCAATATTTTGCTGATTTTCCACGTTTTTGTGAATTTTCAGTTTATTGCTATTAATTCATTAAATATACGATAAAAATGATGCAAACACATAATTGATTAGAAATTAACCTTAAACACTTCATTTTCAATCAACTATTTTTTTCTCGTTAAAATACTGAGTAAGATATTGGAAAGGGGAAAAGTTCTGTTTTTATTGCATATATCGACGTTTCAGCCGGATTAGAGCGGTTTTACGTGTACATCTTCCATCGGTAATATAAACGGAAAATCAGGAACATTTTAGTTAATTCTAATGAAAAACATTGATTTTTATCATTTGTATTTGAAACAACATTGTCATATGTCTTTTCTTGGATCTAAATAATACGAAACCTCGCTCTATGATTTGAAGTTAAAATCCTCAAATATGGTAATATAGTGACTTTTTTCACGTTATTCATGTAGTGTGATTTTACGTATATATATTCGTTTTTACCAATATTTCGATACTACTTCATGTTTTCTCACGATATGTGATTTGGTCTTCAAATCTCAGAATTTCGCAAATTTTTCATTTTAAAGCAAGTTTTCTTGCATTTTGTTTTGTACTAAAAATTATCGAATTTAGCAATATTTTGACCTTTATCATCCCCTTTTCCTTTATGTGATATAAAGAAAATATCATCGAATTAGGCCGTTTTTCCACGTTTTTGTGAATTTTCAGTTTATTGTTATTAATTCATTATATGTACGATAAAAATTATGCAAACACATAATTGATCAGAAAATAACCTTATATACTTCGTTTTCAATCATCTATTTGTTTCTCGTTAAAATACTGAGTAAGATATTGAAAAGGGGAGAAGTTCTGTTTTTATTGCATATATCGACGTTTCAGCCGGATTAGAACGGTTTTACGTGTACATCTTCCATCGGTAATATAAACCGAAAATCAGGAACATTTTAGTTAATTTTAATGAAAACACATTGATTTTTATAATTTGTATTGGAAGCAACATCTTTATACGTCTTTTCTAGGGTCTAAAAAATACGAAACGTCGCTCTATGATTCGAAGTTAAAATCCTCAAATTTGGTATAATAATGACTTTTTTCACGTTTTTCATGTAGTTTGATATTACGTAAATATATTCATTTTTACCAATATTTCGATACTATTTCATGTAGTATCACGATATGTGCTTTGGCCTTTATATCTCAGATTTTCGCATAATATTGCATTTTAAGCAAGTTTTCTTGCATTTTGTTTCGTACTAAAAATCATCGAATTCAGCAATATTTTTACGTTTATCATCCTCTTTTCCTTTATGTGATATAAACAAAATATCATCGAATTAGGCAATATTTTGCTGTTTTTCCACGTTTTTGTGAATTTTCAGTTTATTGCTATTAATTCATTATATATACGATAAAAATGATGCAAACACATAATTGATTAGAAATTAACCTTAAACACTTCATTTTCAATCAACTATTTGTTTCTCGTTAAAATACTGAGTAAGATATTGGAAAGGGGAGAAGTTCTGTTTTTATTGCATATATAGACGTTTCAGCCCGATTAGAGCGGTTTTACGTGTACATCTTCCATCGGTAATATAAACGGAAAATCAGGAACCTTTTAGTTAATTCTAATGAAAACACATTGATTTTTATCATTTGTATTTGAAACAACATTGTCATATGTCTTTTCTTGGATCTAAATAATACGAAACCTCGCTCTATGATTTGAAGTTAAAATCCTCAAATATGGTAATATCGTGACTTTTTTCACGTTATTCATATAGTGTGATTTTACGTATATATATTCGTTTTTACCAATATTTCGATGCTACTTCATGTTTTCTCACGATATGTGATTTGGCCTTCAAATCTCAGAATTTCGCAAATATTTCATTTTCAAGCAAGTTTTCTTGCATTTTGTTTTGTACTAAAAATCATCGAATTTAGCAATATTTTGACCTTTATCATCCCCTTTTCCTTTACGTGATATAAACAAAATATCGAATTTGGCAATATTTTGACGTTATTCCCCGTTTTTGTGAATTTTCAGTTTATTGTTATTATTTCATTAAATATACGATAAAAATGATGCAAACACATAATTGATCGGAAAATAACCTTAAATACTTCATTTTCAATCATCTATTTGTTTCTCGTTAAAATACTGAGTAAGATATTTAAAAGGGGAGAAGTTCTGTTTTTATTGCATATATCGACGTTTCAGCCGGATTAGAACGGTTTTACGTGTACATCTTCCATCAGTAATATGAACCGAAAATCAGGAATATTTTAGTTAATTTTAATGAAAACACATTGATTTTTATAATTTGTATTGGAAGCAACATCTTTATACGTCTTTTCTAGGGTCTAAAAAATACGAAACGTCGCTTTATGATTCGAAGTTAAAATCCTCAAACGTTTTTCATGTTGTTTGATATTACGTAAATATATTCATTTTTTACCAATATTTCGATACTATTTCATGTAGTATCACGATATGTGATTTGGCCTTCATATCTCAGATTTTCGGCAAATATTGCATTTTAAGCAAGTTTTCTTGCATTTTGTTTCGTACTAAAAAGCATCGAATTCAGCAATATTTTGAAGTTCTGTTTTTATTGCATATATCGACGTTTCAGCCGGATTAGAACGGTTTTACGTGTACATCTTCCATCAATAATATGAACTGAAAATCAGGAATATTTTAGTTAATTTTAATGAAAACACATTGATTTTTATAATTTGTATTGGAAGCAACATCTTTATACGTCTTTTCTAGGGTCTAAAAAATACGAAACGTCGCTTTATGATTCGAAGTTAAAATCCTCAAACGTTTTTCATGTTGTCTGATATTACGTAAATATATTCATTTTTTACCAATATTTCGATACTATTTCATGTAGTATCACGATATGTGATTTGGCCTTCATATCTCAGATTTTCGGCTAATATTGCATTTTAAGCAAGTTTTCTTGCATTTTGTTTCGTACTAAAAATCATCGAATTCAGCAATATTTTGACGTTTATCATCCCCTTTTCCTTTATGTGATATAAACAAAATATCATCGAATTAGGCAATATTTTGCTGTTTTTCCACGTTTTTGTGAATTTTCAGTTTATTGCTATTAATTCATTAATATACGATAAAAATGATGCAAACACATAATTGATTAGAAATTAACCTTAAACACTTCATTTTCAATCAACTATTTGTTTCTCGTTAAAATACTGAGTAAGATATTGGAAAGGGGAGAAGTTCTGTTTTTATTGCATATATCGACGTTTCAGCCGGATTAGAGCGGTTTTACGTGTACATCTTCCATCGGTAATATAAACGGAAAATCAGGAACATTTTAGTTAATTCTAATGAAAACACATTGATTTTTATCATTTGTATTTGAAACAACATTGTCATATGTCTTTTCTTGGATCTAAATAATACGAAACCTCGCTCTATGATTTGAAGTTAAAATCCTCAAATATGGTAATATAGTGACTTTTTTCACGTTATTCATGTAGTGTGATTTTACGTATATATATTCGTTTTTACCAATATTTCGATACTACTTCATGTTTTCTCACGATATGTGATTTGGCCTTCAAATCTCAGAATTTCGCAAATATTTCATTTTCAAGCAAGTTTTCTTGCATTTTGTTTTGTACTAAAAATCATCGAATTTAGCAATATTTTGACCTTTATCATCCCCTTTTCCTTTATGTGATATAAACAAAATATCGAATTTGGCAATATTTTGACGTTTTTCCACGTTTTTGTGAATTTTCAGTTTATTGTTATTAATTCATTAAATATACGATAAAAATGATGCAAACACATAATTGATCAGAAAATAACCTTAAATACTTCATTTTCAATCATCTATTTGTTTCTCGTTAAAATACTGAGTAAGATATTTAAAAGGGGAGAAGTTCTGTTTTTATTGCATATATCGACGTTTCAGCCGGATTAGAACGGTTTTACGTGTACATCTTCCATCAGTAATATAAACAGAAAATCAGGAATATTTTAGTTAATTTTAATGAAAACACATTGATTTTTATAATTTGTATTGGAAGCAACATCTTTATACGTCTTTTCAAGGGTCTAAAAAATACGAAACGTCGCTTTATGATTCGAAGTTAAAATCCTCAAACGTTTTTCATGTTGTTTGATATTACGTAAATATATTCATTTTTTACCAATATTTCGATACTATTTCATGTAGTATCACGATATGTGATTTGGCCTTCATATCACAGATTTTCGGCAAATATTGCATTTTAAGCAAGTTTTCTTGCATTTTGTTTCGTACTAAAAAGCATCGAATTCAGCAATATTTTGAAGTTCTGTTTTTATTGCATATATCGACGTTTCAGCCGGATTAGAACGGTTTTACGTGTACATCTTCCGTCGGTAATATAAACCGAAAATCAGGAACATTTTAGTTAATTTTAATGAAAACACATTGATTTTTATAATTTGTATTGGAAGCAACATCTTTATACGTCTTTTCTAGGGTCTAAAAAATACGAAACGTCGCTCTATGATTCGAAGTTAAAATCCTCAAACGTTTTTCATGTTGTCTGATATTACGTAAATATATTCATTTTTTACCAATATTTCGATACTATTTCATGTAGTATCACGATATGTGATTTGGCCTTCATATCTCAGATTTTCGGCTAATATTGCATTTTAAGCAAGTTTTCTTGCATTTTGTTTCGTACTAAAAATCATCGAATTCAGCAATATTTTGACGTTTATCATCCCCTTTTCCTTTATGTGATATAAACAAAATATCATCGAATTAGGCAATATTTTGCTGTTTTTCCACGTTTTTGTGAATTTTCAGTTTATTGCTATTAATTCATTAAATATACGATAAAAATGATGCAAACACATAATTGATTAGAAATTAACCTTAAACACTTCATTTTCAATCAACTATTTGTTTCTCGTTAAAATACTGAGTAAGATATTGGAAAGGGGAGAAGTTCTGTTTTTATTGCATATATAGACGTTTCAGCCCGATTAGAGCGGTTTTACGTGTACATCTTCCATCGGTAATATAAACGGAAAATCAGGAACATTTTAGTTAATTCTAATGAAAACACATTGATTTTTATCATTTGTATTTGAAACAACATTGTCATATGTCTTTTCTTGGATCTAAATAATACGAAACCTCGCTCTATGATTTGAAGTTAAAATCCTCAAATATGGTAATATAGTGACTTTTTTCACGTTATTCATGTAGTGTGATTTTACGTATATATATTCGTTTTTACCAATATTTCGATACTACTTCATGTTTTCTCACGATATGTGATTTGGTCTTCAAATCTCAGAATTTCGCAAATTTTTCATTTCAAAGCAAGTTTTCTTGCATTTTGTTTTGTACTAAAAATCATCGAATTTAGCAATATTTTGACCTTTATCATCCCCTTTTCCTCTATGTGATATAAAGAAAATATCATCGAATTAGGCCGTTTTTCCACGTTTTTGTGAATTTTCAGTTTATTGTTATTAATTCATTAAATGTACGATAAAAATTATGCAAACACATAATTGATCAGAAAATAACCTTATATACTTCGTTTTCAATCATCTATTTGTTTCTCGTTAAAATACTGAGTAAGATATTGAAAAGGGGAGAAGTTCTGTTTTTATTGCATATATCGACGTTTCAGCCGGATTAGAACGGTTTTACGTGTACATCTTCCATCGGTAATATAAACCGAAAATCAGGAACATTTTAGTTAATTTTAATGAAAACACATTGATTTTTATAATTTGTATTGGAAGCAACATCTTTATACGTCTTTTCTAGGGTCTAAAAAATACGAAACGTCGCTTTATGATTCGAAGTTAAAATCCTCAAACGTTTTTCATGTTGTTTGATATTACGTAAATATATCATTTTTTACCAATATTTCGATACTATTTCATGTAGTATCACGATATGTGATTTGGCCTTCATATCAGATTTTCGGCAAATATTGCATTTTAAGCAAGTTTTCTTGCATTTTGTTTCGTACTAAAAAGCATCGTCAGCAATATTTTGAAGTTCTGTTTTTATTGCATATATCGACGTTTCAGCCGGATTAGAACGGTTTTACGTGTACATCTTCCATCAATAATATGAATGAAAATCAGGAATATTTTAGTTAATTTTAATGAAAACACATTGATTTTTATAATTTGTATTGGAAGCAACATCTTTATACGTCTTTTCTAGGGTCTAAAAAATACGAAACGTCGCTTTATGATTCGAAGTTAAAATCCTCAAACGTTTTTCATGTTGTCTGATATTACGTAAATATATTCATTTTTTACCAATATTTCGATACTATTTCATGTAGTATCACGATATGTGATTTGGCCTTCATATCTCAGATTTTCGGCTAATATTGCATTTTAAGCAAGTTTTCTTGCATTTTGTTTCGTACTAAAAATCATCGAATTCAGCAATATTTTTACGTTTATCATCCTCTTTTCCTTTATGTGATATAAACAAAATATCATCGAATTAGGCAATATTTTGCTGTTTTTCCACGTTTTTGTGAATTTTCAGTTTATTGCTATTAATTCATTATATATACGATAAAAATGATGCAAACACATAATTGATTAGAAATTAACCTTAAACACTTCATTTTCAATCAACTATTTGTTTCTCGTTAAAATACTGAGTAAGATATTGGAAAGGGGAGAAGTTCTGTTTTTATTGCATATATAGACGTTTCAGCCCGATTAGAGCGGTTTTACGTGTACATCTTCCATCGGTAATATAAACGGAAAATCAGGAACCTTTTAGTTAATTCTAATGAAAACACATTGATTTTTATCATTTGTATTTGAAACAACATTGTCATATGTCTTTTCTTGGATCTAAATAATACGAAACCTCGCTCTATGATTTGAAGTTAAAATCCTCAAATATGGTAATATCGTGACTTTTTTCACGTTATTCATATAGTGTGATTTTACGTATATATATTCGTTTTTACCAATATTTCGATGCTACTTCATGTTTTCTCACGATATGTGATTTGGCCTTCAAATTTCAGAATTTCGCAAATATTTCATTTTCAAGCAAGTTTTCTTGCATTTTGTTTTGTACTAAAAATCATCGAATTTAGCAATATTTTGACCTTTATCATCCCCTTTTCCTTTACGTGATATAAACAAAATATCGAATTTGGCAATATTTTGACGTTATTCCCCGTTTTTGTGAATTTTCAGTTTATTGTTATTATTTCATTAAATATACGATAAAAATGATGCAAACACATAATTGATTAGAAATTAACCTTAAACACTTCATTTTCAATCATCTATTTGTTTCTCGTTAAAATACTGAGTAAGATATTTAAAAGGGGAGAAGTTCTGTTTTTATTGCATATATCGACGTTTCAGCCGGATTAGAACGGTTTTACGTGTACATCTTCCATCAGTAATATGAACCGAAAATCAGGAATATTTTAGTTAATTTTAATGAAAACACATTGATTTTTATAATTTGTATTGGAAGCAACATCTTTATACGTCTTTTCTAGGGTCTAAAAAATACGAAACGTCGCTTTATGATTCGAAGTTAAAATCCTCAAACGTTTTTCATGTTGTTTGATATTACGTAAATATATTCATTTTTTACCAATATTTCGATACTATTTCATGTAGTATCACGATATGTGATTTGGCCTTCATATCACAGATTTTCGGCAAATATTGCATTTTAAGCAAGTTTTCTTGCATTTTGTTTCGTACTAAAAAGCATCGAAATCAGCAATATTTTGAAGTTCTGTTTTTATTGCATATATCGACGTTTCAGCCGGATTAGAACGGTTTTACGTGTACATCTTCCATCAATAATATGAACTGAAAATCAGGAATATTTTAGTTAATTTTAATGAAAACACATTGATTTTTATAATTTGTATTGGAAGCAACATCTTTATACGTCTTTTCTAGGGTCTAAAAAATACGAAACGTCGCTTTATGATTCGAAGTTAAAATCCTCAAACGTTTTTCATGTTGTCTGATATTACGTAAATATATTCATTTTTTACCAATATTTCGATACTATTTCATGTAGTATCACGATATGTGATTTGGCCTTCATATCTCAGATTTTCGGCTAATATTGCATTTTAAGCAAGTTTTCTTGCATTTTGTTTCGTACTAAAAATCATCGAATTCAGCAATATTTTGACGTTTATCATCCCCTTTTCCTTTATGTGATATAAACAAAATATCATCGAATTAGGCAATATTTTGCTGATTTTCCACGTTTTTGTGAATTTTCAGTTTATTGCTATTAATTCATTAAATATACGATAAAAATGATGCAAACACATAATTGATTAGAAATTAACCTTAAACACTTCATTTTCAATCAACTATTTGTTTCTCGTTAAAATACTGAGTAAGATATTGGAAAGGGAAAAGTTCTGTTTTTATTGCATATATCGACGTTTCAGCCGGATTAGAGCGGTTTTACGTGTACATCTTCCATCGGTAATATAAACGGAAAATCAGGAACATTTTAGTTAATTCTAATGAAAAACATTGATTTTTATCATTTGTATTTGAAACAACATTGTCATATGTCTTTTCTTGGATCTAAATAATACGAAACCTCGCTCTATGATTTGAAGGTAAAATCCTCAAATATGGTAATATAGTGACTTTTTTCACGTTATTCATGTAGTGTGATTTTACGTATATATATTCGTTTTTACCAATATTTCGATACTACTTCATGTTTTCTCACGATATGTGATTTGGTCTTCAAATCTCAGAATTTCGCAAATTTTTTCATTTCAAAGCAAGTTTTCTTGCATTTTGTTTTGTACTAAAAATGATCGAATTTAGCAATATTTTGACCTTTATCATCCCCTTTTCCTTTATGTGATATAAAGAAAATAACATCGAATTAGGCCGTTTTTCCACGTTTTTGTGAATTTTCAGTTTATTGTTATTAATTCATTATATGTACGATAAAAATTATGCAAACACATAATTGATCAGAAAATAACCTTATATACTTCGTTTTCAATCATCTATTTGTTTCTCGTTAAAATACTGAGTAAGATATTGAAAAGGGGAGAAGTTCTGTTTTTATTGCATATATCGACGTTTCAGCCGGATTAGAACGGTTTTACGTGTACATCTTCCGTCGGTAATATAAACCGAAAATCAGGAACATTTTAGTTAATTTTAATGAAAACACATTGATTTTTATAATTTGTATTGGAAGCAACATCTTTATACGTCTTTTCTAGGGTCTAAAAAATACGAAACGTCGCTCTATGATTCGAAGTTAAAATCCTCAAATTTGGTATAATAATGACTTTTTTCACGTTTTTCATGTAGTTTGATATTACGTAAATATATTCATTTTTACCAATATTTCGATACTATTTCATGTAGTATCACGATATGTGCTTTGGCCTTCATATCTCAGATTTTCGCATAATATTGCATTTTAAGCAAGTTTTCTTGCATTTTGTTTCGTACTAAAAATCATCGAATTCAGCAATATTTTTACGTTTATCATCCTCTTTTCCTTTATGTGATATAAACAAAATATCATCGAATTAGGCAATATTTTGCTGTTTTTCCACGTTTTTGTGAATTTTCAGTTTATTGCTATTAATTCATTATATATACGATAAAAATGATGCAAACACATAATTGATTAGAAATTAACCTTAAACACTTCATTTTCAATCAACTATTTGTTTCTCGTTAAAATACTGAGTAAGATATTGGAAAGGGGAGAAGTTCTGTTTTTATTGCATATATAGACGTTTCAGCCCGATTAGAGCGGTTTTACGTGTACATCTTCCATCGGTAATATAAACGGAAAATCAGGAACCTTTTAGTTAATTCTAATGAAAACACATTGATTTTTATCATTTGTATTTGAAACAACATTGTCATATGTCTTTTCTTGGATCTAAATAATACGAAACCTCGCTCTATGATTTGAAGTTAAAATCCTCAAATATGGTAATATCGTGACTTTTTTCACGTTATTCATATAGTGTGATTTTACGTATATATATTCGTTTTTACCAATATTTCGATGCTACTTCATGTTTTCTCACGATATGTGATTTGGCCTTCAAATCTCAGAATTTCGCAAATATTTCATTTTCAAGCAAGTTTTCTTGCATTTTGTTTTGTACTAAAAATCATCGAATTTAGCAATATTTTGACCTTTATCATCCCCTTTTCCTTTACGTGATATAAACAAAATATCGAATTTGGCAATATTTTGACGTTTTTCCCCGTTTTTGTGAATTTTCAGTTTATTGTTATTATTTCATTAAATATACGATAAAAATGATGCAAATACATAATTGATCGGAAAATAACCTTAAATACTTCATTTTCAATCAT
>NW_025574719.1:0-54000 GCF_020424385.1 Procambarus clarkii
CCCTCGCCCACCCTACCCCCTCACCCTCCCTACCCCCTCACCCACCCTATCCCTCACCCTCCCTACCCCCTCACCCTCCCTACCCCCCTCACCCTCCCTACCCCCTCACCCTCCCTCACCCTCCCCCCTCACCCTCCCTATCCCTCACCCTCCCTACCCCCTCACCCTCCCTACCCCCTCACCCTCCCTACCCCCTCACCCTCCCTACCCCCTCACCCACCCTACCCCCCTCACCCACCCTACCCCCTCACCCACCCTACCCCTCACCCTCCCTAACCCCTCACCCACCCTACCCCCTCACCCACCCTACCCCCTCACCCACCCTATCCCCTCACCCTCCCTACCCCCTCACCCTCCCTACCCCCTCACCCTCCCTACCCCCTCACCCTCCCTACCCCCTCACCCTCCCTACCCCCTCACCCTCCCTACCCCCTCACCCTCCCTCCCTCACCCTCCCCCCCTCACCCTCCCTACCCCCTCACCCTCCCTACCCCCTCACCCACCCTACCCCTCACCCTCCCTACCCCCTCACCCTCCCTACCCCCTCACCCTCCCTACCCCCTCACCCTCCCTCCCTACCCCCTCACCCTCCCTACCCCCTCACCCTCCCTACCCCCTCACCCTCCCTACCCCCTCACCCTCCCTACCCCCTCACCCTCCCTACCCCCTCACCCACCCTACCCCCTCACCCACCCTACCCCCTCACCCTCCCTACCCCCCACCCACCCTACCACCCCCCTCACCCACCCTACCCCCTCACCCTCCCTACCCCCTCACCCTCCCTACCCCCTCACCCTCCCTACCCCCTCACCCTCCCTACCCCCTCACCCTCCCTACCTCCCCCCTCACCCTCCCTACCCCCTCACCCTCCCTACCCCCTCACCCACCCTACCCCCTCACCCTCCCTACCCCCCTCACCCTCCCTACCCCCTCACCCTCCCTACCCCCTCACCCTCCCTACCCCCTCACCCTCCCTACCCCCTCACCCTCCCTACCCCCTCACCCACCCTACCCCCCTCACCCTCCCTACCCCCTCACCCTCCCTACCCCCTCACCCTCCCTACCCCCTCACCCTACCCCCTACCCCCCTACCCCTCACCCTCCCTACCCCCCCCCCCTCACCCTCCCTACCCCCTCACCCTCCCTACCCCCTCACCCTCCCTACCCCCTCACCCTCCCTACCCCCTCACCCTCCCTACCCCCTCACCCTCCCTACCCCCTCACCCTCCCTACCCCCTCACCCTCCCTACCCCCTCACCCTCCCTACCCCCTCACCCTCCCTACCCCCTCACCCTCCCTACCCCCCCCCTCACCCTCCCTACCCCCCTCACCCTCCCTACCCCCCTCACCCTCCCTACCCCCTCACCCTCCCTACCCCTCACCCTCCCTACCCTCACCCCCTCACCCTCCCTACCCCCTCACCCTCCCTACCCCCTCACCCTCCCTACCCCCTCACCCTCCCTACCCCCTCACCCTCCCTACCCCCTCACCCTCCCTACCCCCTCACCCTCCCTACCCTCCCTACCCCCTCACCCTCCCTACCCTCCCCCCTCACCCTCCCTACCCCCTCACCCTCCCTACCCCTCACCCTCCCTACCCCCTCACCCTCCCTACCCCCCTCACCCTCCCTACCCCCCCTCACCCTCCCTACCCCCCACCCCCTCACCCTCCCTACCCCCTCACCCTCCCCTCCCCTCACCCTCCCTACCCCCTCACCCTCCCTACCCCCTCACCCTCCCTACCCCCTCACCCTCCCTACCCCCTCACCCTCCCTACCCCCCTACACCCTCCCTCCCTACCCCCTCACCCTCCCTACCCCCTCACCCTCCCTACCCCCCCCTCACCCTCCCTACCCCCTCACCCTCCCTACCCCCTCACCCTCCCTACCCCCTCACCCTCCCTACCCCCTCACCCTCCCTACCCCTCACCCTCCCTACCCCCTCACCCTCCCTACCCCCCCCTCACCCTCCCTACCCCCTCACCCTCCCTACCCCCTCACCCTCCCTACCCCTCACCCTCCCTACCCCCTCACCCTCCCTACCCCCTCACCCTCCCTACCCCCTCACCCTCCCTACCCCCCTCACCCTCCCTACCCCCCTCACCCTCCCTACCCCCTCACCCTCCCTACCCCTCACCCTCCCTACCCCCTCACCCTCCCTACCCCTCACCCTCCCTACCCCCTCACCCTCCCTACCCCCTCACCCTCCCTACCCCCTCACCCTCCCTACCCCCTCACCCTCCCTACCCCCTCACCCTCCCTACCCCCTCACCCTCCCTACCCCCTCACCCTCCCTACCCCCTCACCCTCCCTACCCCCTCACCCTCCCTACCCCCTCACCCTCCCTACCCCTCACCCTCCCTACCCCCTCACCCTCCCTACCCCCCTCACCCTCCCTACCCCCTCACCCTCCCTACCCCCTCACCCTCCCTCCCCCCTCACCCTCCCTACCCCTCACCCTCCCTACCCCCTCACCCTCCCTACCCCCTCACCCTCCCTACCCCCTCACCCTCCCTACCCCTCACCCTCCCTCCCCCTCACCCTCCCTACCCCTCACCCTCCCTACCCCCTCACCCTCCCTACCCCCTCACCCTCCCTACCCCCTCACCCTCCCTACCCCCTCACCCTCCCTACCCCCTCACCCTCCCTACCCCCTCACCCTCCCTACCCCCTCACCCTCCCTACCCCCTCACCCTCCCTACCCCCTCACCCTCCCTACCCCCCTCACCCTCCCTACCCCCTCACCCTCCCTACCCCCTCACCCTCCCTCCCCTCACCCTCACCCCCCCCTACCCCCTCACCCTCCCTACCCCCTCACCCTCCCTACCCCCTCACCCTCCCTACCCCCTCACCCTCCCTACCCCCTCACCCTCCCTACCCCCTCACCCTCCCTACCCCCTCACCCTCCCTACCCCCTCACCCTCCCTACCCCCTCACCTCCCCACCCTACCCCCTCACCCTCCCTACCTACCCTACCCCTCACCCTCCCTACCCCCCCTCACCCTCCCTACCCCCTCACCCTCCCTACCCCCTCACCCTCCCTACCCCCTCACCCTCCCTACCCCCTCACCCTCCCTACCCCCTCACCCTCCCCCCTACCCCCTCACCCCCCTACCCCCTCACCCTCCCTACCCCCTCACCCTCCCTACCCCCCCCTCACCCTCCCTACCCCCTCACCCTCCCTACCCCTCACCCTCCCTACCCCCTCCCCTCACCCTCCCTACCCCCTCACCCTCCCTACCCCCCCCCCTCACCCTCCCTACCCCCTCACCCTCCCTACCCCCCACCCTCACCCTACCCCCTCACCCTCCCTACCCCCCTCACCCTCCCTACCCCTCACCCTCCCTACCCCCTCACCCTCCCTACCCCCTCACCCTCCCTACCCCCTCCCTCCCCTCCCTACCCCCCTCCCCCTCCCTACCCCCTCACCCTCCCTACCCCCCTCACCCCCTCACCCTCCCCCCTCACCCTCCCTACCCCCTCACCCTCCCTACCCCCTCACCCTCCCTACCCCCTCACCCTCCCTACCCCCTCACCCTCCCTACCCCCCCCTCACCCTCCCTACCCCCTCACCCTCCCTACCCCCTCACCCACCCAACCCCCACACCCACCCAACCCCCCCACCCCACCCTACCCCCTCACCCTCCCTACCCCCTCACCCTCCCTACCCCCTCACCCTCCCTACCCCCCTCACCCTCCCTACCCCCCTCACCCTCCCTACCCCCTCACCCTCCCTACCCCCTCACCCTCCCTACCCCCTCACCCACCCTACCCCCTCACCCTCCCTACCCCCTCACCCTCCCTACCCCCTCACCCTCCCTTCCCCCTCACCCTCCCTACCCCCTCACCCTCCCTACCCCCTCACCCTCCCTACCCCCTCACCCTCCCTACCCCCTCACCCTCCCTACCCCCTCACCCTCCCTACCCCCTCACCCTCCCTACCCCTCACCCTCCCTACCCCCTCACCCTCCCTACCCCCTCACCCTCCCTCCCCTCACCCTCCCTACCCCCTCACCCACCCCTACCCCCCACCCTCCCTACCCCCTCACCCTCCCTACCCCCTCACCCTCCCTACCCTCACCCTCCCTACCCCTCACCCTCCCTACCCCCTCACCCTCCCTACCCCCTCACCCCTCCCTACCCCCTCACCCTCCCTACCCCTCACCCTCCCTACCCCCTCACCCTCCCTACCCCCTCACCCTCCCTACCCCCTCACCCTCCCTACCCCCCCACCCTCTACCCCCCTCCCCCACCCCTCACCCTCCCTACCCCCTCACCCTCCCTACCCCCTCACCCTCCCTACCCCCTCACCCTCCCTACCCCCTCACCCTCCCTACCCCCTCACCCTCCCTACCCCCTCACCCTCCCTACCCCCTCACCCTCCCTACCCCCCCCTCACCCTCCCTACCCCCTCACCCTCCCTACCCCCTCACCCTCCCTACCCCCTCACCCTCCCTACCCCCTCACCCTCCCTACCCCCTCACCCTCCCTACCCCTCACCCTCCCTACCCCCTCACCCTCCCTCCCTACCCCCTCACCCTCCCTACCCCCTCACCCTCCCTACCCCCTCACCCTCCCTACCCCCTCACCCACCCTACCCCCTCACCCCCTCACTACCCCTCACCCTCCCTACCCCCTCACCCTCCCTACCCCCTCACCCTCCCTCACCCCCCTACCCCCTCACCCTCCCTACCCCCTCACCCTCCCTACCCCCTCACCCTCCCTACCCCTCACCCTCCCTACCCCCTCACCCTCCCTACCCCTCACCCTCCCTACCCCCTCACCATCCCTACCCCCTCACCCTACCCCCCCTACCCCCTCACCCTCCCTACCCCCTCACCCTCCCTACCCCCCTCACCCTCCCTACCCCCCTACCCCTCACCCTCCCTACCCCCTCACCCTCCCCTACCCCCTCACCCTCCCTACCCCCTCACCCTCCCTACCCCCTCACCCTCCCTACCCTACCACCCTCCCACCCCCCCTCACCCCCCTCCCCTCACCCTCCCTACCCCCTCACCCTCCCTACCCCCTCACCCTCCCTACCCCCTCACCCTCCCTACCCCCTCACCCTCCCTACCCCCTCACCCTCCCTACCCCCTCACCCTCCCTACCCCCTCACCCTCCCTACCCCCCCCACCCTCACCCCTCACCCCCTACCCCCTCACCCTCCCTACCCCCTCACCCTCCCTACCCCCTCACCCTCCCTACCCCTCACCCTCCCTACCCCCTCACCCTCCCTACCCCCTCACCCTCCCTACCCCCTCACCCTCCCTACCCCCTCACCCTCCCTACCCCCTCACCCTCCCTACCCCCTCTCACCCTCCCTACCCCCTCACCCTCCCTACCCCCTCACCCTCCCTACCCCCCCCTCACCCTCCCTACCCCCCCTCACCCTCCCTCCCCCCCTCACCCTCACCCTACCCCCTCACCCTCCCTACCCCCCCCTCACCCTCCCTACCCCCTCACCCACCCTACCCCTCACCCTCCCTACCCCCTCACCCTCCCGAACCCCCCTACCCACCCCCCCTCACCCTCCCTACCCCCTCACCCTCCCTACCCCCCTCACCCTCCCTACCCCCTCACCCACCCTACCCCCTCACCCTCCCTACCCCCTCACCCACCCTACCCCCTCACCCTCCCTACCCCCTCACCCTCCCTACCCCCTCACCCTCCCTACCCCCTCACCCTCCCCCCTCACCCTCCCTACCCCCTCACCCTCCCTACCCCCTCACCCTCCCTACCCCCCTCACCACCCTACCCCTACACCCTCCCTACCCTACCCCCTCACCCTACCCCCTCACCCTCCCTACCCCCTCACCCACCCTACCCCCTCACCCTCCCTACCCCCTCACCCTCCCTACCCCTCACCCCCCTACCCCCTCACCCTCCCTACCCCTCACCCACCCTACCCCCTCACCCTCCCTACCCCCTCACCCTCCCTACCCCCTCACCCTCCCTACCCCCTCACCCTCCCTACCCCCTCACCCTCCCTACCCCCTCACCCTCCCTACCCCCTCACCCTCCCTACCCCTCACCCTCCCTACCCCCTCACCCTCCCTACCCCCCTCACCCCCCTCCCCCTCACCCTCCCTACCCCCTCACCCTCCCTACCCCCTCACCTCCCCTACCCCCTCACCCTCCCTACCCCCTCACCCTCCCTACCCCCTCACCCACCCTACCCCCTCACCCACCCCCTCACCCTCCCCCCCTCACCCTCCCTACCCCCTCACCCTCCCTACCCCCTCACCCTCCCTACCCCCTCACCCTCCCTACCCCCTCACCCTCCCTACCCCCTCACCCTCCCTACCCCCTCACCCTCCCTACCCCCTCACCCACCCTCCCTACCCCCTCACCCACCCTACCCCCCCTCACCCTCCCTACCCCCTCACCCTCCCTACCCCCTCACCCTCCCTACCCCCTCACCCTCACCCCCTCACCCTCCCTACCCCCCACCCCCTACCCCCTCACCCTCCCTACCCCCTCACCCTCCCTACCCCCTCACCCTCCCTACCCCCTCACCCTCCCTACCCCCTCACCCTCCCTACCCCTCACCCTCCCTACCCCCTCACCCTCCCTACCCCCTCACCCTCCCTACCCCCTCACCCTCCCTACCCCCTCACCCTCCCTACCCCCCTCACCCTCCCTACCCCCCCCACCCTACCCCCCTACCCCCTCACCCTCCCTACCCCTCACCCTCCCTACCCTCACCCACCCTACCCCTACCCCCCCCCCTCACCCACCCTACCCCCTCACCCACCCTACCCCCTCACCCTCCCTACCCCTCACCCTCCCTACCCCCTCACCCCCCCTACCCCCTCACCCTCCCTACCCCCTCACCCTCCCTACAGTGGTTCTCTCAGCACCAAAGGGGGGAAATAGCTGGTTGAGTCATTAAGGAGCCGCCACTCAAGGACAGCACTATAGTGTCGCCAGTATCTACAACCACCCACCCTTAACCCCCCCCCCACACCCTCCTCACCTGTGAGGGTATATCACGTAGAGACTCGCATGGGTATTAGCCTAGTTGTGCTTGTGGGGGGTTGAGCTCTGGCTCTTTGGTCCCGCCTCTCAACTGTCAATCAACTGGTGTACAGGTTCCTGAGCCTACTGGGCTCTATCATATCTACACTTGAAACTGTGTATGGAGTCAGCCTCCACCACATCATTGCCTTATGTATTGTTGTTAAAGATTCGCTACCTTATGTATTCCACTTAACTACTGACACTGAAAAAAGTTGTTTTAATGCGTGCATGCGTGCATGCGTGTGCGTGCGTGTTGTTTCTTAGGTAGGGTGTGGTCCCAGCGCGGCTTTCTTATATATATTGCATCGTGTGCTCCTGTAACAATATATTATCATCTCTAGGTCCAAACGCATTTGTATTCATTGTCATGATGCGATCTCAAGTCTCCTGTGACGACGCTTGGTCCGTCCTGGACCATTATTGAGTCGATTGTGATTGTCACTCTTGTCGATTCCTGTTCCTATTTTGTATGTAGTGATCATTTCTCCTCTTTGTCTCCGATTGTTCCAGCTGTGGCACATTCATCGGCTCTAGCCTCTCGTCGTGGCTCATGTTGGAATCTTATTAAGGTTCCAACGTTACTGAGAGACAGATCCCAACATTACGGAGAGAGAGATCCCAACATTACCTAGAGAGAGATCCCAACATTACCTAGAGAGAGATCCCAACATTACCTAGAGAGAGATCCCAACATTACCTAGAGAGAGATCCCAACATTACCTAGAGAGAGATCCCAACATTACCTAGAGAGAGATCCCAACATTACTGAGAGAGAGATCCCAACATTACTGAGAGAGAGATCCCAACATTACAGAGACAGATCCCAACATTACAGAGACAGATCCCAACATTACAGAGACAGATCCCAACATTACAGAGAGAGAGATCCCAACATTACAGAGAGAGAGATCCCAACATTACAGAGAGAGAGATCCCAACATTACCGAGAGAGAGATCCCAACATTACTGAGAGAGAGATCCCAACATTACTGAGAGAGAGATCCCAACATTACTGAGAGAGAGATCCCAACATTACTGAGAGAGAGATCCCAACATTACTGAGAGAGAGATCCCAACATTACTGAGAGAGAGATCCCAACATTACTGAGAGAGAGATCCCAACATTACTGAGAGAGAGATCCCAACATTACTGAGAGAGAGATCCCAACATTACTGAGAGAGAGATCCCAACATTACTGAGAGAGAGATCCCTGAGAGAGAGAACATTACTGAGAGAGAGATCCCAACATTACTGAGAGAGAGATCCCAACATTACTGAGAGAGAGATCCCAACATTACTGAGAGAGAGATCCCAACATTACTGAGAGAGAGATCCCAACATTACTGAGAGAGAGATCCCAACATTACTGAGAGAGAGATCCCAACATTACTGAGAGAGAGATCCCAACATTACTGAGAGAGAGATCCCAACATTACTGAGAGAGAGATCCCAACATTACTGAGAGAGAGATCCCAACATTACTGAGAGAGAGATCCCAACATTACTGAGAGAGAGATCCCAACATTACTGAGAGAGAGATCCCAACATTACTGAGAGAGAGATCCCAACATTACTGAGAGAGAGATCCCAACATTACCGAGAGAGAGATCCCAACATTACTGAGAGAGAGATCCCAACATTACAGAGAGAGAGATCCCAACATTACAGAGAGAGAGATCCCAACATTACAGAGAGAGAGATCCCAACATTACCGAGAGAGAGATCCCAACATTACTGAGAGAGAGAGAGAGATCCCAACATTACTGAGAGAGAGATCCCAACATTACGGAGACACATTCCAACCTTCCCGAGAGAGATTCGAAGGTTACTATTTTAATACAACCCTTTATATAAAGTCGTTAAGGCTTCATTCAAATAGGGTAATAATGTGTTTTCAAAACTTGAAACTTCTCAGACGTAAAGATGGCAAAAATGTCTAGAATTATGCTACGCATTTGTTTCTTCTCATTCTTTATTGGCTGGTAAATCTGGCTCGATGGTGTAGAGAAGTCGAGTGATTGGCATGTGGAATAATTATACCATCAAGGGGCTACAATCTTGAAGTCCAGACCAAGTGGCCTGGTGTAACTTTTTTGGGATATTGTATCTAACACGCCACTTATATCTTCTTAGCCCGTATGCGACCCTTCGCCCCTTGCCAAGGTAGATACAGACAATGTGTTGTCATGGATGCCGCTTCTCGGCACCGTAGCAAGGCGCCGACAGTCGCTACGGTAAGTAGCGTTGCTTGAAAACATGATAGAATGCTACGGTGAGACACCTGTCAGCGCCCCTGGCGTTGACTGGTTCTCACGGATGGTAGGTCTGGCACTGGTGATAATGGCGCCAGTGACGGCACTGGTCATTCTCATCCGGGCAGTGTTTGAGCGAGAGGGACCCAGAGACGACAGGCGAACCCTGCCCGCCCTCGTCGACAACTCCCAAACCCACGTCGACGGCTCCCAAACCCACGTAGACGACACCCAAACTGGTGTCGAATCCGACGACGCCCAAACTGGCCTCGAATCCGACGACGCCCAAACTGGCGTCGAATGCGACGACGCCCAAACTGGCGTCGAATCCGACGACGCCCAAACTGGCGTCGAATCCGACGACGCCCAAACTGGCATCGAATCCGACGACGCCCAAACGGGCGTCGAATCCGAAGACGCCCAAACTGGCATCGAATCCGACGACGCCCAAACGGACGTCGAATCCGACGACGCCCAAACTGGCGTCGAATCCGACGACGCCCAAACTGGCATCGAATCCGACGACGCCCAAACGGGCGTCGAATCCGACGACGCCCAAATTGGCATCGAATCCGACGACGCCCAAACGGACGTCGAATCCGACGACACCCAAACGGGCGTCGAATCCGACGACGCCCAAACGGGCGAATCCGACGACGCCCAAACGGGCGAATCCGACGACACCCAAACGGGCGTCGAATCCGACGACACCCAAACGGGCGTCGAATCCGACGACACCCAAACGGGCGTCGAATCCGACGACACCCAAACGGGCGTCGAATCCGACGACACCCAAACGGGCGTCGAATCCGACGACACCCAAACGGTGACCAGGGTTGTGCCAGTACCCAAAGAGGCCCGCCATTACCTCACGGGAAAGAAATTACGGACCCTCAAATAACTACAGAAGAAGTTTTAGGTCACTATCTCAATCCCTCCGCAAAACGTCTTGGACGAAGACGTGTCTGTAACTGGTCTCCCAAAGAACGTTTGTGAAGCCGTAGACGCGATCTAAAAGCTCACTTAGCGCACTGTGTCCGGCACCAGCGGACGGGCTGGTGATGGTGTTCCCTCCGCAGGTGACGCCAACGTACAGACGGTGAAAACGGTTATCCGGCTATGCTAATAGGAACGCTGTCACCTTATAGGAAAAAGACAGCGAACCTTAAATAAACTGTAGAAACAGTTCAAGGTAACCATCAAGGTCCCTCCGGAAGACGTCTTGAACGACGACGTGTCCATAATCGGTCCACCGCAGAACGTCTCCGAGGCCGTTGACGCTATAAATGCACTCACCAGCCTAGAGTGATAGGTAGGCCAGCCTATTGTTAGTAATAGATAGTAAGGGTAATCCCCTCCCCCCTACCCTGCCGACCCTAGACCTGTGACGGAGTGAGAGAGGAGGAAGAGTAGTGGCGGAGGCTGCAGACTCCTCCACTGCTCTCCTCCTCCCTCCCTCTCCCTCCATCCGGCCTGCTGCTTGGGCTGGATGGTAGAGTGACGGTGGTGATCGTGGCCTCAGGCTCGTGGTCGTGGCCTCAGGGTGGTGGTGTGGTGGTCGTGGCCTCACGGTTGTTGTGGTCGTGGCCTCAGGGTTGTGGTGGTCGTGGCCTCAGGGTGGTGGTTGTGGTGGTCGTGGCCTCAGGGTTGTGGTGGTGGTGGCCTCAGGGTGGTGGTTGTGGTGGTCGTGGCCTCAGGGTTGTTGTGGTCGTGGCCTCAGGGGTTGTGGTGGTCGTGGCCTCAGGGTTGTGGTGGTCGTGGCCTCAGGGTTGTGGTGGTCGTGGCCTCAGGGTTGTGGTGGTCGTGGCCTCAGGGTTGTTGTGGTCGTGGCCTCAGGGTTGTGGTGGTCGTGGCCTCAGGGTTGTGGTGGTCGTGGCCTCAGGGTTGTTGTGGTCGTGGCCTCAGGGTTGTTGTGGTCGTGGCCTCAGGGTTGTTGTGGTCGTGGCCTCAGGGTTGTTGTGGTCGTGGCCTCAGGGTTGTGGTGGTCGTGGCCTCAGGGTTGTTGTGGTCGTGGCCTCAGGGTTGTTGTGGTCGTGGCCTCAGGGTTGTGTGGTCGTGGCCTCAGGGTTGTGGTGGTCGTGGCCTCAGGGTTGTGGTGGTCGTGGCCTCAGGGTTGTGGTGGTCGTGGCCTCAGGGTTGTGGTGGTCGTGGCCTCAGGGTTGCCTGTGGTCGTGGCCTCAGGGTTGTTGTGGTCGTGGCCTCAGGGTTGTTGTGGTCGTGGCCTCAGGGTTGTTGTGGTCGTGGCCTCAGGGTTGTTGTGGTCGTGGCCTCAGGGTGTTGTGGTCGTGGCCTCAGGGTTGTGGTGGTCGTGGCCTCAGGGTTGTGGTTGTGGTCGTGGCCTCAGGGTTGTGGTGGTCGTGGCCTCAGGGTTGTGGTGGTCGTGGCCTCAGGGTTGTGGTGGTCGTGGCCTCAGGGTTGTGGTGGTCGTGGCCTCAGGGTTGTTGTGGTCGTGGCCTCAGGGTTGTTGTGGTCGTGGCCTCAGGGTTGTGGTGGTCGTGGCCTCAGGGTTGTTGTGGTCGTGGCCTCAGGGTTGTTGTGGTCGTGGCCTCAGGGTTGTTGTGGTCGTGGCCTCAGGGTTGTTGTGGTCGTGGCCTCAGGGTTGTGGTGGTCGTGGCCTCAGGGTTGTGGTGGTCGTGGCCTCAGGGTTGTGGTGGTCGTGGCCTCAGGGTTGTGGTGGTCGTGGCCTCAGGGTTGTGGTGGTCGTGGCCTCAGGGTTGTGGTGGTCGTGGCCTCAGGGTTGTGGTGGTCGTGACCTCAGGGTTGTGGTGGTCGTGGCCTCAGGGTTGTGGTTGTGGTTGTGGTGGTCGTGGCCTCAGGGTTGTTGTGGTCGTGGCCTCAGGGTGGTGGTTATGGTGGTCGTGGCCTCAGGGTTGTTGTGGTCGTGGCCTCAGGGTTGTTGTGGTCGTGGCCTCAGGGTGGTGGTTGTGGTGGTCGTGGCCTCAGGGTTGTGGTGGTCGTGGCCTCAGGGTTGTGGTGGTCGTGGCCTCAGGGTTGTGGTGGTCGTGGCCTCAGGGTTGTGGTTGTGGTGGTCGTGGCCTCAGGGTTGTGGTGGTCGTGGCCTCAGGGTTGTGGTGGTCGTGGCCTCAGGGTTGTGGTGGTCGTGGCCTCAGGGTTGTGGTGGTCGTGGCCTCAGGGTTGTGGTGGTCGTGGCCTCAGGGTGGTGGTGGTCGTGGCCTCAGGGTGGTCGTGGCCTCAGGGTGGTCGTGGCCTCAGTGGTGGTCGTGGCCTCAGGGTGGTGGTGGTCGTGGCCTCAGGGTGGTGGTGGTCGTGGCCTCAGGGTGGTGGTGGTCGTGGCCTCAGGGTGGTGGTGGTCGTGGCCTCAGGGTGGTGGTGGTCGTGGCCTCAGGGTTGTGGTGGTCGTGGCCTCAGGGTTGTGGTGGTCGTGGCCTCAGGGTTGTGGTGGTCGTGGCCTCAGGGTTGTGGTGGTCGTGGCCTCAGGGTTGTGGTGGTCGTGGCCTCAGGGTTGTGGTGGTCGTGGCCTCAGGGTGGTGGTGGTCGTGGCCTCAGGGTCCCATACTGACTGACTTTCGCCCTCCTGGGCTAAGGTATGCTGAACTCTGTAGTTACTATATAAGTACTGGAACACTTGATGATATATTGGACTTGTATCCAAGATTAACCATGTAATGTATCAATTATACAATGTATATATATGATGTAACTATATAACCTGAGCTTGTAAAAGCACCTTCATCACCTTCAGTGATTAAGTGCTTAATTGCACACTAGTTTCTTTATCAGCTATCTCACCCTGTCAGAGTAAATGAGACAAATGTATGTGAATGCATGTGTGTGTGTATGTATGTATATGTATGGGTATAAAGTATATACGGAAGCTGATTAGAATTACATTTCACCTTTGTGATGTACATTAATGACACTATGTAAAGACACATCAATACTTTTGTAGGGCATACGTAAATCTGTGTATCTATGTATTTACGTATGTAGGTTAGCTTAGCATTTTAAAAGCACCGAATCACCTTCTGTGGTTGAGTGTTCAATAAACCCTTGAACTGTATGTTTAACACTTCTCTAACCCTGTCCATGGAGGACAGAAGAAAATGTATATATGCTGGTTAGCATTGTAAATGTCTGGCCACGTCTGTGGTAGAAAAAAAAAAAAAAAAAAAAAAAAAAAAAAAAAAAAAAAAAACGTACCCGGACGGGAGTTACGCTGGAGTAGTTCACTCGTCACACTCCACCTTCCAAACATTCCTTCTCTTAGTATTCAAACATTTCCTCTAGTGGGGGGGGGGGGGTTCCCGGCCGTAGTGGGGTGGGGGTGATGGGGTGGGGGTGATGGGGTGGGTGAGGGCTTTGGAACACCTGCAGCAGCGATCATTAGGGGTGAAGGACAGGTGTGTGTGCGTGCGTGCGTGCGTGCGTTTATGTGCGGGTGTACATAAGCCTCCACTTGACCGTCCTTGTTGACACCAGCGCGCGCTCTCTCAAGACGGCTGCCCTTCCCCCCCCCCCACTCGTCAAGACGGCTGCCCTCCCCCCCCCCACTCGTCAAGACGGCTGCCCTCCCCCCCCCACTCGTCAAGACGGCTGCCCTCCCCCCTCCCCACTCGTCAAGACGGCTGCCCTCCCCCCTCCCCACTCGTCAAGACGGCTGCCCTCCCCCCCCCCACTCGTCAAGACGGCTGCCCTCCCCCCCCCCACTCGTCAAGACGGCTGCCCTCCCCCCCCACTCGTCAAGACGGCTGCCCTCCCCCCTCCCCACTCGTCAAGACGGCTGCCCTCCCCCCTCCCCACTCGTCAAGACGGCTGCCCTCCCCCCCCACTCGTCAAGACGGCTGCCCCCCCCCCCACTCGTCAAGACGGCTGCCCTCCCCCCTCCCCACTCGTCAAGACGGCTGCCCTCCCCCCCCACTCGTCAAGACGGCTGCCCTCCCCCCCCCACTCGTCAAGACGGCTGCCCTCCCCCCCCCACTCGTCAAGACGGCTGCCCTCCCCCCTCCCCACTCGTCAAGACGGCTGCCCTCCCCCCTCCCCACTCGTCAAGACGGCTGCCCTCCCCCCCCACTCGTCAAGACGGCTGCCCCCCCCCCCACTCGTCAAGACGGCTGCCCTCCCCCCCCCCACTCGTCAAGACGGCTGCCCTCCCCCCTCCCCACTCGTCAAGACGGCTGCCCCCCCCCCCTCCCCACTCGTCAAGACGGCTGCCCTCCCCCCCCCCACTCGTCAAGACGGCTGCCCTCCCCCCCACTCGTCAAGACGGCTGCCCTCCCCCCCCACTCGTCAAGACGGCTGCCCTCCCCCCACCCCCCCCACTCGTCAAGACGGCTGCCCTCCCCCCCCACTCGTCAAGACGGCTGCCCTCCCCCCCCCCCACTCGTCAAGACGGCTGCCCTCCCCCCCCCCCCACTCGTCAAGACGGCTGCCCTCCCCCCCCCCACTCCTCAAGACGGCTGCCCTCCCCCCCCACTCCTCAAGACGGCTGCCCTCCCCCACTCCTCAAGACGGCTGCCCTCCCCCACTCCTCAAGACGGCTGCCCTCCCCCACTCCTCAAGACGGCTGCCCTCCCCCACTCCTCAAGACGGCTGCCCTCCCCCACTCCTCAAGACGGCTGCCCTCCCCCCCCCCACTCCTCAAGACGGCTGCCCTCCCCCCCTCCTCGTCAAGACGGCTGCCCCCCCCCCCCCACTCGTCAAGACGGCTGCCCTCCCCCCCCACTCGTCAAGACGGCTGCCCTCCCCCCCACTCTTCAAGACGGCTGCCCTCCCCCCCCACTCGTCAAGACGGCTGCCCTCCCCCCCACTCCTCAAGACGGCTGCCCTCCCCCCCACTCCTCAAGACGGCTGCCCTCCCCCACTCCTCAAGACGGCTGCCCTCCCCCACTCAAGACGGCTGCCCTCCCCCCCCCCACTCCTCAAGACGGCTGCCCGTCCAGACCCCCCCCCCACTCGTCAAGACGGCTGCCCTCCCCCACTCCTCAAGACGACTGCCCTCCCCCACTCCTCAAGACGGCTGCCCTCCCCCACTCCTCAAGACGGCTGCCCTCCCCCACTCCTCAAGACGGCTGCCCTCCCCACTCCTCAAGACGGCTGCCCTCCCCCCCCACTCGTCAAGACGGCTGCCCCCCCCCCCACTCGTCAAGACGGCTGCCCTCCCCCCCCCCACTCGTCAAGACGGCTGCCCTCCCCCACTCGTCAAGACGGCTGCCCTCCCCCCCCCCCCCCACTCGTCAAGACGGCTGCCCTCCCCCCCCACTCCTCAAGACGGCTGCCCTCCCCCCCACTCGTCAAGACGGCTGCCCTCCCCCCCCCACTCCTCAAGACGGCTGCCCTCCCCCCCCACTCCTCAAGACGGCTGCCCTCCCCCCACTCCTCAAGACAGCTGCCCTCCACCCCCCCCACTCCTCAAGACGGCTGCCCTCCCCCACTCCTCAAGACGGCTGCCCTCCACCCCCCCCACTCGTCAAGACGGCTGCCCTCCCCCCCCCCACTCGTCAAGACGGCTGCCCTCCCCCACTCCTCAAGACGGCTGCCCTCCACCCCCCCCCACTCGTCAAGACGGCTGCCCTCCCCCCCCACTCGTCAAGACGGCTGCCCCCCCACTCCTCAAGACGGCTGCCCTCCCCCCCCACTCCTCAAGACGGCTGCCCTCCACCCCCCCCACTCGTCAAGACGGCTGCCCTCCCCCCCCCCCACTCCCCCTCAAGACGGCTGCCCTCCACCCCCCCCACTCGTCAAGACGGCTGCCCTCCCCCCCCCCACTCGTCAAGACGGCTGCCCTCCCCCACTCCTCAAGACGGCTGCCCTCCCCCACTCGTCAAGACGGCTGCCCTCCACGGCTGCCCCCCCCACTCGTCAAGACGGCTGCCCTCCCCCCCCACTCGTCAAGACGGCTGCCCTCCACCCCCCCACTCGTCAAGACGGCTGCCCTCCCCCCCCCACTCGTCAAGACGGCTGCCCTCCCCCACTCCTCAAGACGGCTGCCCTCCACCCCCCCCACTCGTCAAGACGGCTGCCCTCCCCCCCCCCACTCGTCAAGACGGTTGCCCTCCCCCACTCCTCAAGACGGCTGCCCTCCACCCCCCCCACTCGTCAAGACGGCTGCCCTCCCCCCCCCACTCGTCAAGACGGCTGCCCTCCCCCACTCCTCAAGACGGCTGCCCTCCCCCACTCGTCAGACGGCTGCCCCCCCACTCGTCAAGACGGTTGCCCTCCCCCCCCACTCGTCAAGACGGCTGCCCTCCCCCACTCCTCAAGACGGCTGCCCCCCCCCCCCACTCGTCAAAACGGCTGCCCTCCACCCCCCCCACTCGTCAAGACGGTTGCCCTCCCCCCCCCACTCGTCAAGACGGCTGCCCTCCCCCACTCCTCAAGACGGCTGCCCTCCACCCCCCCCACTCGTCAAGACGGCTGCCCTCCCCCCCCACTCGTCAAGACGGCTGCCCTCCCCCCCTCCGACTCCTCAAGACGGCTGCCCTGCCCCCCCCCACTCCTCAAGACAGCTGCCCTCCCCCACTCCTCAAGACGGCTGCCCTCCCCCACTCCTCAAGACGGCTGCCCTCCACCCCCCCACTCGTCAAGACGGCTGCCCTCCCCCCCCCCACTCGTCAAGACGGCTGCCCTCCATCCCCCCACTCGTCAAGACGGCTGCCCTCCATCCCCCCACTCGTCAAGACGGCTGCCCTCCCCCCCACTCCTCCCTGCCCCCCCCACTCCTCAAGACGGCTGCCCTCCCCCACTCCTCAAGACGGCTGCCCTCCACGGCCCCCCCCCCCACTCCTCAAGACGGCTGCCCTCCACCCCCCCACTCGTCAAGACGGCTGCCCTCCCCCCCCACTCGTCAAGACGCCTGCCCTCCCCCCACTCCTCAAGACGGGCCCTCCCCCACTCCTCAAGACGGCTGCCCTCCCCCACTCCTCAAGACGGCTGCCCTCCCCCACTCTTCAAGACGGCTGCCCTCCCCCCCCCCACTCGTCAAGACGGCTGCCCTCCCCCCCCCCACTCATCAAGACGGCTGCCCTCCCCCCCCACTCCTCAAGACGCCTGCCTTCCCCCACTCCTCAAGACGACTGCCCTCCCCCACTCCTCAAGACGCCTGCCCTCCCCCACTCCTCAAGACGGCTGCCCTCCCCCACTCCTCAAGACGGCTGCCCTCCCCCACTCTTCAAGACGGCTGCCCTCCCCCCTCCACTCGTCAAGCCGGCTGCCCTCCCCCCCCACTCATCAAGACGGCTGCCCTCCCCCCCCCACTCCTCAAGACGCCTGCCTTCCCCCACTCCTCAAGACGCCTGCCCTCCCCCACTCCTCAAGACGCCTGCCCTCCCCCACTCCTCAAGACGGCTGCCCTCCCCCACTCCTCAAGACGGCTGCCCTCCCCCCCCCACTCGTCAAGACGGCTGCCCTCCCCCCCTCCACTCGTCAAGACGGCTGCCCTCCCCCCCCACTCGTCAAGACGGCTGCCCTCCCCCCCACTCCTCAAGACGCCTGCCTTCCCCCACTCCTCAAGACGCCTGCCTTCCCCCACTCCTCAAGACGACTGCCCCCCCTACTCCTCAAGACGACTGCCCTCCCCCACTCCTCAAGACGGATGCCCTCCCCCACTCCTCAAGACGCCTGCCCTCCCCCACTCCTCAAGACGCCTGCCATCCCCCACTCCTCAAGACCCCTGTCCTCCCCCACTCCTCAAGACCCCTGTCCTCCCCCACTCCTCAAGACCCCTGCACTCCCCCACTCCTCAAGACGCCTGCCATCCCCCACTCCTCAAGACGCCTGCCATCCCCCACTCCTCAAGACGCCTGCCATCCCCCACTCCTCAAGACCCCTGTCCTCCCCCACTCCTCAAGACCCCTGTCCTCCCCCACTCCTCAAGACGCCTGCCATCCCCCACTCCTCAAGACGCCTGCCATCCCCCACTCCTCAAGACCCCTGTCCTCCCCCACTCCTCAAGACCCCTGCACTCCCCCACTCCTCAAGACCCCTGCACTCCCCTACTCGTCAAGACGGCTGCCCTCCCCCACTCCTCAAGACGCCTGCCATCCCCCACTCCTCAAGGCGCCTGCCATCCCCCACTCCTCAAGACCCCTGTCCTCCCCCACTCCTCAAGACCCCTGCACTCCCCTACTCGTCAAGACGGCTGCACTCCCCCCACTCCTCAAAACGCCTGCCATCCCCATTAAATATTCACACCTTCAGTCGGCCGCCCACTAAATACTGCACCACCTTGCCTCCTGCTCCACTACACCTCCACTCATTACCTACACCCACTTCCCACCACACAAATCTTCCACTACAATTATGGTCGCGTTAAGAACATTTATTGAGGCGACTTCACGTGGGTTTTCCGGAGCGTCGCGGTCATTATGAGCTGTCTGTGGTGTGGTGACGCCTGTCTGTGGTGTGGTGACGCCTGTCTGTGGTGTGGTGACGCCTGTCTAGTGTGGTGACACCTGTCTGTGGTGTGGTGACGCCTGTCTAGTGTGGTGACACCTGTCTGTGGTGTGGTGACGCCTGTCTGTGGTGTGGTGACGCCTGTCTGTGGTGTGGTGACGCCTGTCTGTGGTGTGGTGACGCCTGTCTGTGGTGTGGTGACGCCTGTCTGTGGTGTGGTGACGCCTGTCTAGTGTGGTGACGCCTCTCTGTGGTGTGGTGACGCCTGTCCGTGGTGTGGTGACACCTGTCTGTGGTGTGGTGATGCCTGTCTGTGGTGTGGTGACGCCTGTCTGTAGAGTGGTGACACCTGTCTGTAGAGTGGTGACACCTGTCTGTAGAGTGGTGACACCTGTCTGTAGTGTGGTGACACCTGTCTGTAGTGTGGTGACGCCTGTCTGTAGTGTGGTGACACCTGTCTGTGGTGTGGTGACATCTGTCTGTAGAGTGGTGACACCTGTCTGTGGTGTGGTGACGCCTGTCTGTAGTGTAGTGACGCCTGTCTGTAGTGTAGTGACGCCTGTCTGTAGTGTGGTGACGCCTGTCTGTGGTGTGGTGACACCTGTCTGTGGTGTGGTGACGCCTGTCTGTAGAGTGGTGACGCCTGTCTGTAGAGTGGTGACACCTGTCTGTAGAGTGGTGACACCTATCTGTAGTGTGGTGACACCTGTCTGTAGTGTGGTGACACCTGTCTGTAGAGTGGTGACACCTGTCTGTAGTGTGGTGACACCTGTCTGTGGTGTGGTGACAGGTGTGAGGGGTGATGCTAGCCACCACCAGCGCCGCTCCACCACTGGTCAACCACAGCTTTAAGAGGGAACAAAAGACCTACGGTTAAAAATGACAAAAGAGGTAGAATAAATGTGGGGTTTTAAATGTATTTTAAACCCGCCACCATTTCCCTAGCAGCTAGGGACCTCTGCCACCACTAAGGCTCCACCTAATGCGGTCAGTGGATCCCCGGGATCACAACCTATCTTCGACTCTAGTCCATTCCATCCAGCGGTCGACCCCACAGACGCATTCATCAATTTGTACATGCTGTCCTTTCAAAACGGGAATTTTCTCAAATATTAATTAATATTATAATATATTGGCATATTGTGCATATATAGGCATAGGTTAGGTTAGGTGTTTAGGTTCTGTTGGTGATTATTTGTATTTGTAGTACGTGGGTGAAGCATTTACAGCGTTGTGGTTCGAACACAAGTCGTCAGTGAAACACTTGTTCCGGAAGTGTTCGAACGTCATCAGTTGTGAGTCGTTTGTAGACTGTTTTTAATTCATAAACAGCTGGGGTTTGGCGGGTGCATGGTATCACTTTTGGATCTTTGTTTGGAGGACGGGCTGACACATTCGTAACTGCTTCGACCTTACCTTGAGGTTATCTTGAGACGGGCTTAGCGTCCCCGCGGCCCGGTCGTCGACCAGGCCTCCTCGTTGCTGGACTGGTCAACCAGGCTGTTGGACGCTGCCGCTCGCAGCCTGACGTATGAGTCACAGCCTGGTTGATCAGGTGTCCTTTGGAGGTGTTTATCCAGTTCTCTCTTGAACACTGTGAGGGGTCGGCCAGTTATGGCCCTTATGTGTAGTGGAAGTGTGTTGAACAGTCTCGGGCCTCTGATGTTGATAGTTCTCTTTTGAACACTGTGAGGGGTCGGCCAGTTATGTCCCTTATGTGTAGTGGAAGCGTGTTGAACAGTCTCGGGCCTCTGATGTTGATAGTTCTCTCTTGAACACTGTGAGGGGTCGGCCAGTTATGTCCCTTATGTGTAGTGGAAGCGTGTTGAACAGTCTCGGGCCTCTGATGTTGATAGTTCCCTCTTGAACACTGTGAGGGGTCGGCCAGTTATGTCCTTATGTGTAGTGGAAGCGTGTTGAACAGTCTCGGGCCTCTGATGTTGATAGTTCTCTCTTGAACACTGTGAGGGGTCGGCCAGTTATGCCCCATATGTGTAGTGGAAGCGTGTTGAACAGTCTCGGGCCTCTGATGTTGATAGTTCTCTCTTGAACACTGTGAGGGGTCGGCCAGTTATGTCCCTTATGTGTAGTGGAAGCGTGTTGAACAGTCTCGGGCCTCTGATGTTGATAGAGTTCTCTCTCAGAGTACCTGTTGCACCTCTGCTCTTCAACGGTGGTATTCTGCACATCCTGCCATGCCTTCTGGTCTCATAATTCTTAGGTCATAACTCCTGCGTGTAAGATGAGCCGCCACACCCTGCAACACCAGCCTCTTCTTCACAAAACAGAATTAACAAGTTAAAAATATAGTTTCAAAGTATCGCTCCATACACACACACCCTCTCTAACTTTAGGGACAGCCTCGGGGCCTCTGTCACCAGCGCCACACGAGGTCTCTACCTTCCCTGACCCCTGGACCCTCTGGCAGTGATGGCTGCAAGTGGCAACGGTGACTTGTACCAGGCGTGCACCAGGCGTGCACCAGTGAAGCACCATAAGAGTAATGGTAATGTCCACCATAAAACAATTAAGATCTCTACATGTCCATATTAAACACTCGCTTCATCAAAATAGATTTATAGTTAAGCCATAAAAAACATCGTCGTTTAATTCGTACCTAAAAAGCCTCCAAATTAACTTTAAAATGATGTTTTGTGAATATTTAATGGTTAACTTATTGGGGAAAAGATGAATTGATTCCAGAACTAATATGACCATTACTGCAAATAGCTGCAGTTGTAGCCCAAAAAATATCAAGAATTATAGAGAATTATATATTTTATACTGTTTATATTTATGGCATTATAATTTGTCCAAGAGTTTCCAGCAAGAATGTTCTGGGTAACCATGTAGAGAGCGGTTATGTTAGCTTGGTATTGGCGGGTTGGTGACGACTTGGTGTTCTCAAGGTGGGGTGTTGAACCCTCTTGGGTTCCTTGTATCCTGCCTCTACCACTCCTCTTTATCCTGCCATTCTTGCCTTCTCTGCTGCCACACTTTAACTGTTCAACACTCTCTCTACACACTGTTCAGCCTTCTCTTTACACTCTGGTCAACACCCTTTACACTCTCAGACCTCTAGATATAACACCCAGTAGCCTCTTACCCTTTGGATCCCGACCTCTTTGAGGAGACCAATAGCAGACCTTCACAAACTTGGTCACGTTACAAGCCTGGGTGTGGTGGTGGTCCATGGTCGTGTGCTGGTGGTCCATGGTCGTGTGGTGGTGGTCCATGGTCGTGTGCTGGTGGTCCATGGTCGTGTGCTGGTGGTCCATGGTCGTGTGCTGGTGGTCCATGGTCGTGTGCTGGTGGTCCATGGTCGTGTGCTGGTGGTCCATGGTCGTGTGCTGGTGGTCCATGGTCGTGTGCTGGTGGTCCATGGTCGTATGCTGGTGGTCCATGGTCGTGTGGTGGTGGTCCATGATCGTGTGCTGGTGGTCCATGGTCGTGTGCTGGTGGTCCATGGTCGTATGCTGGTGGTCCATGGTCGTGTGGTGGTGGTCCATGATCGTGTGCTGGTGGTCCATGGTCGTGTGCTGGTGGTCCATGGTCGTGTGGTGGTGGTCCATGGTCGTATGCTGGTGGTCCATGGTCGTGTGGTGGTGGTCCATGGTCGTGTGGTGGTGGTCCATGGTCGTGTGCTGGTGGTCCATGGTCGTATGCTGGTGGTCCATGGTCGTGTGGTGGTGGTCCATGATCGTGTGGTGGTGGTCCATGATCGTGTGCTGGTGGTCCATGGTCGTGTGCTGGTGGTGTGCTGGTGGTCCATGGTCGTGTGCTGGTGGTCCATGGTCGTGTGGTGGTGGTCCATGGTCGTGTGGTGGTGGTCCATGATCGTGTGCTGGTGGTCCATGGTCGTGTGGTGGTGGTCCATGGTCGTGTGCTGGTGGTCCATGGTCGTGTGCTGGTGGTCCATGGTCGTGTGCTGGTGGTCCATGGTCGTGTGCTGGTGGTCCATGGTCGTGTGCTGGTGGTCCATGGTCGTGTGCTGGTGGTCCGTGGTGGTCCATGATCGTGGTAGTGGTCCATGGTCGTGTGCTGGTGGTCCATGGTCGTGTGCTGGTGGTCCACGGTCGTGTGGTGGTGGTCCATGGTCGTGTGCTGGTGGTCCATGGTCGTGTGCTGGTGGTCCATGGTCGTGTGCTGGTGGTCCATGGTCGTGTGCTGGTGGTCCATGGTCGTGTGCTGGTGGTCCATGGTCGTGTGCTGGTGGTCCATGGTCGTGTGCTGGTGGTCCATGGTCGTGTGGTAGTGGTCCATGGTCGTGTGCTGGTGGTCCATGGTCGTGTGCTGGTGGTCCATGGTCGTGTGCTGGTGGTCCATGGTCGTGTGGTAGTGGTCCATGGTCGTGTGCTGGTGGTCCATGGTCGTGTGCTGGTGGTCCATGGTCGTGTGCTGGTGGTCCATGGTCGTGTGCTGGTGGTCCATGGTCGTGTGCTGGTGGTCCATGGTCGTGTGCTGGTGGTCCATGGTCGTGTGCTGGTGGTCCACGCGTGAAAACTTGCCAATCAACTGTTGTTATTGTTATAAACAGCCTCCTGGTGCTTCGGAGCTCATTAACAATTTATTAATTGTAAACAAAGCCGCCAAAGATTGAGAAAAGATGGACAGGTTCGTAAGTGCTTACGAAACTGCTTCGTGAATCTGGCCCCCCACCCCCCCGTCCAATACAGCTTCACTCGTACCACTGACCAACTCATACAACAGAATACAATACAGCAATACACTGCCTTAACTGTAACAGATGTAACAAGGTGAATATAATATAATTACTTACGTACTGACAACAGAAATATGTGACATTAGTAGTTCATAACAAAATATGTGACGAATGTATAATTATACATACATAATTATACATAATTATACATCAGGTAAATAATCCCCAAATAAATAATCATGGTATATAGCTCCTCCCCAGGTGAGCTAAGGGGGGCCTGGTAGCTGAGTGGACAGCGCTCGGGATTCGTGATCCTGAGGTTCCCGGTTCGATCCCCGGTGAAGGCGGAAACAAATTGGGCAGAGTTTCTTTCACCCTGATATACCCGTTCACCTAGCAGTAAATAGGTACCTGGGAGTTAGACAGCTGCTACGGGCTGCTTCCTGGGGGGTGTGTAACAAAAAGGAGGCCTGGTCGAGGACCGGGCCGCGGGAACGCTAAGCCCCGAAATCATCTCAAGATAATCCAGGCTGGTTCGTAACAGTTGTCAAGATGGATGAATGGATGGATTGTCAAGGTGGATGAATGGATGGATTGTCAGGGTGGATGATTGGATGGATTGTCAAGGTGGATGAATGAATGGATTGTCAGGGTGGATGATTGGATGGATTGTCAGGGTGGATGAATGGATAGATTGTCAAGGTGGATGAATGGATGGATTGTCAAGATGGATGAATGGATGGATTGTCAAGGTGGATGAATGGATGGATTGTCAGGGTGGATGAATGGATGGATTGTCAGGGTGGATGAATGGATGGATTGTCAGGGTGAGTGAATGGATGGATTGTCAAGGTGGATGAGTGGATGGATTGTCAAGGTGGATGGATGGATTGTCAGGGTGGATGAATGGATGGATTGTCAGGGTGGATGAATGGATGGATTGTCAGGGTGAGTGAATGGATGGATTGTCAAGGTGGATGAATGGATGAATTGTCAAGGTGGATGAATGGATGAATTGTCAAGGTGGATGATTGGATGAATTGTCAAGGTGGATGAATGGATGGATTGTCAAGGTGGATGAATAGGTGGATTGTCAAGGTGGATGAATAGATGGATTGTCAAGGTGGATGAATGGATGGATTGTCAAGGTTGTCAAGGCTGTAAGCTATACCATAATACAGCCCCAGGGGTAATATCCCCACTTCTGCCCTGATATTCCAGACCTTAATACCCCCTGACATAAAGACTGGAGTCGCCCTCCTCCTCCTCCTCGCTACCCAAGATTAATTCACGTGAAGATAAGAAGTAAATGTATTTTTTTCCCTTCGCGTGTTTCACATTCTCGGTGAGTTTTCTTGGACGTAGATCAAAGAGTGTGGAGTTCTGAGACACTGGTGAGATGGTCTATCTTAAAGCTGAGACTGTGTGCTTCTGAGAGCCCGCCACCTCCTTCCCCAACCCGTTCTGAGACACTGGTGAGATGGTCTATCTTAAAGCTGAGACTGTGTGCTTCTGAGAGCCCGCCACCTCCTTCCCCAACCCGTTCTCGCACTTTCTTACAGTCAATATTGACTTATTAAATAAGTGCATATGTGACATACTAATTTATTGTGAATATGTTAGTTTACCTTGAAAAGCTTCATAGAAAACACCGATCTTACCTAATCTTCTTAGTATGTTAAGATAAGCATCTTATTGCTTCGTAATTACAATTATTACTTAACCTATTATAGGTATAGGTACTTAACCTATACCTGTTATAGGTATAGGTTACCATTCCCAACTGCCGGCCCGGGGCTCCTCGCCTGACAGGCTGCGTGTGTGTACTCACCTAGTTGTGCTTGCGCCTTTGGTCCCGCCTTTCAACTGTCAATCAACTGGTGTACTGGTTCCTGAGCCTATTGGGCTCTATCATATCTACACTTGAAACTGTGTATGGAGTCAGCCTCCACCACATCACTTCCTAATGCATTCCATTTGTCAACCACTCTGACACTAAAAAAGTTCTTTCTAATATCTCTGTGGCTCATTTGGGCACTCAGTTTCCACCTGTGTCCCCTAGTGCGTGTTCCCCTTGAGTTAAATAGCCTGTCTTTATCTACCCTGTCGATTCCCTTGAGAATCTTGAATGTGGTGATCATGTCCCCCCTAACTCTTCTGTCTTCCAACGAAGTGAGGTTTAATTCCCGTAGTCTCTCCTCGTAGCTCATACCTCTCAGCTCGGGTACTAGTCTGGTGGCAAACCTTTGAACCTTTTCCAGTTTAGTCTTATGCTTGACTAGATATGGACTCCATGCTGGAGCCGCATACTCCAGGATTGGTCTGACATATGTGGTATATAATGTTCTGAAAGTTTCCTTACACAAGGTTCTAAATGCCGTTCTTATGTTAGCCAACCTGGCATATGCTGCTGATGTTATCCTCTTGATATGAGCTTCAGGGGACAGGTCTGGCGTGATATCAACCCCCAGGTCTTTCTCTCTCTCTGACTCTTGAAGTATCTCATCTCCCAAATGATACCTTGTATCTGGTCTCCTGCTTCCTACCCCTATCTTCATTACATTACATTTGCTTGGGTTAAACTAACAGCCATTTGTTCGACCATTCCTGCAGCTTGTCCAGGTCTTCTTGAAGCCTCAAGCTGTCCTCCTCTGTCTTAATCCTTCTCATAATTTTGGCGTCGTCAGCAAACATTGAGAGGAATGAGTCTATACCCTCTGGGAGATCATTTACGTATATCAGAAACAAGATAGGTCCAAGTACAGAGCCCTGTGGGACTCCACTGGTGACTTCACGCCATTCTGAGGTCTCACCCCTCACTGTAACTCTCTGCTTCCTATTGCTTAGGTACTCCCTTATCCACTGGAGCGCCCTACCAGTTACTCCTGCCTGTTTCTCCACCTTGTGCATCAGCCTTTTATGGGGTACTGTGTCAAAGTCTTTCCGACAGTCCAAAAAAATGCAGTCCGCCCATCCTTCTCTTTATTGCTTAATCTTTGTCACCTGATCGTAGAATTCTATCAAGCCTGTAAGGCAAGATTTACCCTCCCTGAACCCATGTTGATGGGTTGTCACGAAGTCTCTTCTCTCCAGATGTGTTACTAGGTTTTTTCTCACAATCTTCTCCATCACCTTGCATGGTATACAAGTTAAGGACACTGGCCTGTAGTTCAGTGCCTCTTGTCTGTCACCCTTTTTGTATATTGGTACTACAGTAGCAGTCTTCCATATTTCTGGTAGGTCCCCCGTTGCCAGTGACCTACTATACACTATGGAGAATGGCAAGCAAATTGCTCCTGCACACTCTTTCAATACCCATGGTGAGATTCCGTCTGGCCCAACAGCTTTTCTCACATCCAGCTCCAATAGGTGCTTCTTGACCTCATCTCTTGTAATTTAGAACCTTTCCAAGGTCACCTGGTTTGCTGCCACCTCTCCTAGCGCCGTGACTTCTCCCTGCTCTATTGTAAAGACCTCCTGGAACCTTTTGTTGAGTTCTTCACACACCTCTTTGTCATTCTCTGTGTACCTGTCCTCGCCCACCCTAAGTTTCATCACCTGTTCCTTCACTGTTGTCTTCCTCCTGATGTGACTGTGTAGTAGCTTGGGTTCGGTCTTGGCTTTATTAGCTATATCATTTTCATACCTTTTCTCAGCTGCTCTTCTCACACTAACATACTCGTTCCTGGTTCTCTGGTATCTCTCTCTACTTTCAGGTGTTCTGTTATTACGGAAGTTCCTCCACGCCCTTTTGTTCAGCTCCTTTGCTTTCATACATTCCCTATTAAACCACGGATTCTTCCTTTGCTTCTCTGTTTTTCCTGTCGGGCTTGGACAAACCTGCTTACAGCCTCCTGACATTTTTGGGTGACATAGTCCATCATGTCTTGTACGGACTTGGTTCCGAGTTCTGTGTCCCAATGTATATCCCATAGGAATTTATTCATTTCCTCATAGTATCCCTTTCGGTACGCCAGCCCTTTGGTTCCCAGTTCTTTTATGGGGGTGATAATTCCTAGCTCAACCAGGTACTCAAAGTTCAATACACTGTGATCATTCATTCCCAAGGGGGCTTCCAACTTAACTTCCCTTATATCCGACTCATTTAGGGTAAATATCAGATCAAGCAAGACTGGTTCATCCCCTCCTCTCATTCTTGTCGGTCCCTTGACGTGTTGACTTAGAGAGTTTCTTGTTGCCACATCCAGCAGCTTAGCTCTCCATGTGTCTGGGCCTCCATGTGGGTCTCTATTCCCCCAATCTATCTTCCCGTGGTTGAAGTCTCCCATGATTAGTAGTCTGGATCCGTTCCTGCTAGCCACAGAAGCTGCTCTCTCTATTATATTGATGGTGGCCATGTTGTTTCTATCATATTCTGTGTGTGTGTGTAGGAAGGACCTCCCCCCCCCCTGTCATCGTTTAAAATAGGAATCCCTGGCAGGGTGGGCATCAGTGTCGGGTATGAAGGGCATAGCGTAGTGAGGCAGTGTGATGGGCGCACTATGGCTGGCTGCTGGCGCCTCGGGCATCATATCCTCCCGCTCTAATATCACACTTTATGATGGTATTAGCGGCTACTTGTGCGCTGGCATAGTGGCGCCCGGCCCCCCCTCCTACCCCACCACCCCTACCCCCTCCCCTACCCCCCGCTACCCCCTCCCCTACCCCACCACCCCTACCCCCTCCCCTACCCCCTCCCCTACCCCCTCCCCTACCCGCTCCCCTACCCCCTCCCCTACCCTGGACGCATCACCACTTTCCTCCACTGTCCTGGACACTGTCCTATCACAAGTCAGAGTTGGACACTGTCCTGGACACTGTCCTGGACACTGTCCTCCCTGGACTGCCCTGGACATGGACACTGCCCTGGACACTTGGTGCCCAAGGAGTGCCCTGGGGGGGGGGGGGGTTACGGTTCACGAATTGTCATTTGCAGCAGCTCTGTCCTGCAAAGATCAGTGTCCTGGACACTGTCCTGGACACTGTCCTGGACACTGCCCTGGACACTGCCCTGGACGCTGCCCTGGACGCTGCCCTGGACACTGTCCTGGACACTGTCCTGGACACTGTCCTGGACACTGTCCTGGACACTGCCCTGGACACTGTCCTGGACACTGTCCTGGACACTGTCATCATTATATACAAAATGATTGAAGGAGGGAGGGAATTATCAGGAGAAAGCGCCGAACCATTACGACTTATATAAATATATATATATAATAATATATATATATATATTAGTATATTTTGGTAGCAGTCTTTCCTGTAGACATATATTAAATATGACCGAAAAAGTAAGATTAATAACTCTAACACGAATTTTCTCTATGTTTCTTATATTTCTTTTCACTGTTGATGGTAACTGAAAAATCAATTCTCCAAAATTCATTTTTATTTCTAGTCTGACGCGAAACTTGAACGCGTTTCGTAAAACTTATTACATTTTCAAAGACTTTAGTTTACACACACACAACTATAACTGAACCGAGTTCAAACAGCTTCGATTTTATACCTGCATTTGGGTGAGGTGATATGTTACAACCGTTTTGGATGAGGTGAAAACAAACTTTCAACGCAAGACAGAACACGAAACAATTGGTATAATAATTTGTAAGTTAAAGGGAAGAATGGAAGTAACTGCAGAGGGCCTATTGGCCCATATTTCTTGATGCTTCTATATTGGTGCGGAGTCTTGAAGTGGGTAGAATATAGTTGTGCATTAATTGGCTGTTGATTGCTGGTGTTGACTTCTTAATGTGTAGTGCCTCGCAGATATCAAGCCGCCTGCTATCGCTGTATCTATCGATGATTTCTGTGTTTTTTGTTAAGATTTCTCTGGTGATGGTCTGGTTGTGGGAAGAGATTATATGTTCCTTAATGGAGCCCTGTTGCTTATGCATCGTTAATTGCCTGGAAAGAGATGTTGTTGTCTTGCCTATATACTGAATTCTTTGAGGCTTACAGTCCCCAAGTGGGCATATGAAGGCATAGACGACATTGGTCTCTTTTAAAGCGTTCTGCTTTGTGTCTGGAGAGTTTCTCATGAGTAGGTTGGCCGTTTTCTTGGTTTTATAGTAGATCGTCAATTGTATCTTCTGATTTTTGTCTGTAGGGATAACGTTCCTATTAACAATATCTTTCAGGACCCTTTCCTCCGTTTTATGAGCTGTGGAAAAGAAGTTCCTGTAAAATAGTCTAATAGGAGGTACAGGTGTTGTGTTAGTTGTCTCTTCAAAAGTTGCAGGGCGTTTCACCTTCCTTCTTATGATGTCTTCAACGAAACCATTGGAGAAGCCGTTGTTGACTAGGACCTGCCTTACCCTACAGAGTTCTTCATCAACTTGCTTCCATCCTGAGCTGTGGCAGAGAGCACGGTCGACATAAGCGTTAACGACACTCCTCTTGAACCTGTCTGGGCAGTCACTGTTGGCATTGAGGCACATTCCTATGTTTCCTTAGTGTAGACTGCAGTGTAGAAACCTCCGCTCCTTTCCGTGACTGTTACATCTAGAAAGGGCAGCTTCCCATCCTTCTCCATCTCGTAAGTGAAACACAACACAGAATTCCGCTCAAATGCCTCCTTCAGCTCCTGTAGATGTCTGACATCAGGTACCTGTGTAAAAATATCGTCAACATACCTGCAGTATATGGCCGGTTTCAAGTTCATGTCGACTAAGACCTTTTGTTCGATGGTACCCATGTAGAAGTTCGCAAACAGGACACCTAGGGGAGAACCCATGGCGACCCCATCTACTTGCTTATACATGTGCCCATCCGGGCTCAAGAAGGGTGCCTCTTTAGTACAAGCTTGGAGTAGTTTCCTTAGAATGTTTTCTGGTATGTCAAGAGGAGTACAGGCCGGATCACGATACACTCTGTCCGCTATCATCCCGATTGTTTCATCGACAGGTACGTTGGTAAACAGTGATTCTACGTCCAACGAGGCTCTTATCCCTGTGGCCCGTCTTCCCCGCAGTAAGTCAACAAATTCCTTTGGAGACTTCAGGCTGAAGGTGCAAGGGACATAAGGAGTCAGCAAGCCGTTGAGTCGCTTCGCCAGTCTATACGTGGGTGTGGATATCTGGCTAATGATTGGCCGAAGTGGGTTTCCAGGCTTATGTGTCTTGACATTTCCATACGCGTATCCAGGCTTATATTCCCCAATAATCTTTGGCAGGTGGAGTCCGGATTTCTTGGCGTTCACAGTTTCGATCAATTTGTTGACCTTTGCCTTCAATTCGGCTGTAGTGTCCTTCGTTACCCTTTGGAATTTAGTTTGGTCTAATTTAAATTTTGGAGAATTGATTTTTCAGTTACCATCAACAGTGAAAAGAAATATAAGAAACAGAGAAAATTCGTGTTAGAATTATTAATCTTTTCGGTCATATTTAATAATATATATATATATATATATATATATATATATATATATATATATATTTCTATATAAATAAAAATGGAAATGTTCGTTTGTTCAAAATCGCTAATCTCCGAAAGTTCTTCACCTATTGCTTTGAAATTTTCACACACAACGTTCCATTCGCATCCGAGCAGGTTATTATATTCATTCTATATTGATGTCACGTGTGTGACAGTAAAAAATCATGCTTTTTCTGAAAAATTGTGTTTCTCATGTGAGGGAAATCTTTGAAGCCTCATTACTGATTGCTTTGAAATTTTGACAGAACATTGCATTCGAATAGGCACGTGTTTTTATATACCTACTATATAGATGCCACACCTGTGACAGGTATAAACATACGTTTTTGAAAAACAGCGCCATCTGTTGCACATAATAGCAACATGCACGCTATACTAAATATGTCACGAATTCCATTTCAATGTTTCCAATTGCATTGATAAATTGAATTTTCATAGATTTGGATTTATTTTCATTTTTATTTAATTATTTTACGTGAATTGCGTTGGAATTGAGCTGTGTTGTTTACCATGCCGTTCATTTCGTGAATATATATATTTTATCCTATTTTCATTTCATTTTTTAACTGTTTCTTTTTTTTCAGTGATGGGATCATCAGATCACTTGATGTTCCCAATATTCTGATGGGAACATCAGACCATTTGGGAAGGCATCAGACGAGGGAGTGGGGAATGGTGGGGATGATGTGGGGACGGGGGAGTTTGGGGTGGTGGGGACGAGGGGATGGGGGAATTGATAATGGTAGGGGAGGACAAAGGGACAGGGAAGGATGTGTTGCTGAGCCACAGCAACGCGTGGCCGGGTACTGCTAGTATGTATATATATATATATATATATATATATATATATATATATATATATATATATATATATATATATATATATATAAAATGTGTGTGTGTATGAGCTTAGATTACTGTGTACTGACCTAGTTGTGTTTGTGGGGGGTTGAGCTTCGGCTCTTTGGTCCCGCCTCTCAACTGTCAACTAACGTGTTGTGTGTCTGTACGTGCAGGAAGGCGTGCGGGGCGTGCTGGAGGGCCTGGCGTCGCGGTACGCCGACGAGTTCAGTACGCACTACCAGGACGTCTTCGACCACCTGGACCACCTGCGTATGGACGCCTGGACTCAGCTCATTAACCGCGTCAAGAACCCCGTCGTCGTGGCGGAGGAGGTTGTGCGTCCGGTGTCTCCGACGCCGCCGCCGCCGCACGACGACGCCCGTCACCACCACGACGACGACGACGACGGGTCGTCGCCCTCACACGCCAGACGACACAGCTCCTCACAGACCTCCTCCCACTCCTCTTCTCCCGAGCACCGCATCTACGACGACCAGCCCATCTACGTGCCGGGTAGATACAACGTAAGTAACCTATACTACCTTCTACTGCTCCAGGGGGCCAGGCTCCAGGGGGGCCAGGCTCCAGTGGGGCCAGGCTCCAGGGGGGCCAGGCTCCAGGGGGGCCAGGCTGCAGGGGGGCCAGGCTCCAGGGGGGCCAGGCTCCAGGGTGCCAGGCTCCAGGGGCCAGGCTCCAGGGGGGCCAGGCTCCAGGGGGGCCAGGCTCCAGGGGCCAGGCTCCAGGGGCCAGGCTCCAGGGGGGCCAGGCTCCAGGGGGCCAGGCTCCAGGGTGCCAGGCTCCAGGGTGCCAGGCTCCAGGGGGGCCAGGCTCCAGGGGGGCCAGGCTCCAGGGTGCCAGGCTCCAGGGGGGCCAGGCTCCAGGGGGCCAGGCTCCAGGGGGGCCAGGCTCCAGGGGGGCCAGGCTCCAGGGGGGCCAGGCTCCAGGGGGGCCAGGCTCCAGGGTGCCAGGCTCCAGGGGGGCCAGGCTCCAGGGGGGCCAGGCTCCAGGGGGGCCAGGCTCCAGGGGGGCCAGGCTCCAGGGGGGCCAGGCTCCAGGGGGGCCAGGCTCCAGGGTGCCAGGCTCCAGGGGGGCCAGGCTCCAGGGGGCCAGGCTCCCCCATTAAAGCTTCAGGTGGCCTGTATGTCACCTCTTGTGAAAGCCCCTCGGAGCTTAAGTTAGTGGCCTGTCTGTAAAATATAATGAATGAGCGTGGTAGCAGCGGGCTTCAACCTGTAGCTGTGGTGCATCCTTTCGGCGAGTCCCTGACTTCCCTGCCTTGTCCCTGGCCTCCCTGGCGCCTCTGTGGGTTCTCTGCCTTGTCCCTGGCCTCCCTGGCGCCTCTGTGGGCTCCCTGCCTTGTCCCTGGCCTCCCTGGCGCCTCTGTGGGTTCCCTGCCTTGTCCCTGGCCTCCCTGGCGCCTCTGTGGGCTCCCTGCCTTGTCCCTGGCCTCCCTGGCGCCTCTGTGGGTTCCCTGCCTTGTCCCTGGCCTCCCTGGCGCCTCTGTGGGTTCCCTGCCTTGTCCCTGGCCTCCCTGGCGCCTCTGTGGGCTCCCTGCCTTGTCCCTGGCCTCCCTGGCGCCTCTGTGGGTTCCTGTCATCACTGAAGGCGCTTCAAGATGCTTTGATGCTTTACATCCAGCTATGAAATTGTCTGGATTATGTCATATTTTCAGGAGTAACTGGCTGGCTCTGTAGCTGGGGGCCCCTGGTGGCAGGGATGGCTGGGGGCCCCTGGTGGCAGGGATGGCTGGGGGCCCCTGGTGGCAGGGATGGCTGGGGGCCCCGGGTGGCAGGGATGGCTGGGGGACCCTGGTGGCAGGGATAACTGGGGGCCCCTGGTGGCAGGGATGGCTGGGGGCCCCTGGTGGCAGGGATGGCTGGGGACCCCGGGTGGCAGGGATGGCTGGGGGCCCCTGGTGGCAGGGATGGCTGGGGGCCCCTGGTGGCAGGGATGGCTAGGGGGCCCCTGGTGGCAGGGATGGCTAGGGGGCCCCTGGTGGCAGGGATGGCTAGGGGGCCCCTGGTGGCAGGGATGGCTAGGGGGTCCCTGGTGGCAGGGATGGCTAGGGGGCCCCTGGTGGCAGGGATGGCTGGGGGCCCCGGGTGGCAGGGATGGCTGGGGGCCCCTGGTGGCAGGGATGGCTGGGGGCCCCTGGTGGCAGGGATGGCTGGGGGCCCCTGGTGGCAGGGATGGCTGGGGGCCCCTGGGTGGCAGGGATGGCTGGGGGCCCCTGGTGGCAGGGATGGCTGGGGGCCCCGGGTGGCAGGGATGGCTGGGGGCCCCTGGTGGCAGGGATGGCTGGGGGCCCCTGGTGGCAGGGATGGCTGGGGGCCCCTGGTGGCAGGGATGGCTGGGGGCCCCTGGGTGGCAGGGATGGCTGGGGGCCCCTGGGTGGCAGGGATGGCTGGGGGCCCCTGGTGGCAGGGATGGCTAGGGGGCCCCTGGTGGCAGGGATGGCTGGGGGGGACCCTGGTGGCATTGATGGCTGGGGGCCCCTGGTGGCAGGGATGGCTGGGGGCCCCTGGTGGCAGGGATGGCTGGGGGCCCCTGGTGGCAGAAATGGCTGGGGGCCCCTGGTGGCAGGGATGGCTGGGGGCCCCTGGTGGCAGGGATGGCTAGGGGGCCTCTGGTGGCAGGGATGGCTGGGGGCCCCTGGTGGCAGGGATGGCTGGGGGCCCCGGGTGGCAGGGATGGCTGGGGCCCCTGGTGGCAGGGATGGCTGGGGGCCCCTGGTGGCAGGGATGGCTGGGGGCCCCTGGTGGCAGGGATGGCTGGGGGGCCCTGGTGGCAGGGATGGCTGGGGGCCCCTGGTGGCAGGGATGGCTGGGGGCCCCTGGTGGCAGGGATGGCTGGGGGCCCCGGGTGGCAGGGATGGCTTGGGGGCCCCTGGTGGCAGGGATGGCTTGGGAGCCCCTGGTGGCAGGGATGGCTTGGGGGCCCCTGGTGGCAGGGATGGCTGGGGGCCCCTGGTGGCAGGGATGGCTGGGGGACCCTTGTGGCAGGGATGGCTTGGGAGCCCCTGGTGGCAGGGATGGCTTGGGGGCCCCTGGTGGCAGGGATGGCTTGGGGGCCCCTGGTGGCAGGGATGGCTTGGGGGCCCCTGGTGGCAGGGATGGCTTGGGGGCCCCTGGTGGCAGGGATGGCTGGGGGCCCCTGGTGGCAGGGATGGCTGGGGGCCCCTTGGTGGCAGGGATGGCTTGGGGGCCCCTGGTGGCAGGGATGGTTGGGGGCCCCTGGTGGCAGGGATGGCTGGGGACCCCTGGTGGCAGGGATGGCTGGGGACCCCTGGTGGCAGGGATGGCTGGGGGCCCCTGGTGGCAGGGATGGCTGGGGACCCCTGGTGGCAGGGATGGCTGGGGGCCCCTGGTGGCAGGGATGGCTGGGGGCCCCTGGTGGCAGGGATGGCTGGGGGCCCCTGGTGGCAGGGATGGCTGGGGGACCCTGGTGGCAGGGATGGCTGGGGGGCCCCGGGTGGCAGGGATGGCTGGGGGCCCCTGGTGGCAGGGATGGCTGGGGGCCCCTGGTGGCAGGGATGGTTGGGGGCCCCTGGTGGCAGGGATGGCTGGGGCCCCTGGTGGCAGGGATGGTTGGGGGCCCCTGGTGACAGGGATGGCTTGGGGGCCCCTGGTGGCAGGGATGGCTTGGGGGCCCCTGGTGGCAGGGATGGCTGGGGGCCCCTGGTGGCAGGGATGGCTGGGGGACCCTTGTGGCAGGGATGGCTTGGGAGCCCCTGGTGGCAGGGATGGCTTGGGGGCCCCTGGTGGCAGGGATGGCTTGGGGGCCCCTGGTGGCAGTGATGGCTTGGGGGCCCCTGGTGGCAGGGATGGCTGGGGGCCCCTGGTGGCAGGGATGGCTGGGGGCCCCTTGGTGGCAGGGATGGCTTGGGGGCCCCTGGTGGCAGGGATGGCTGGGGGCCCCTGGTGGCAGGGATGGCTGGGGACCCCTGGTGGCAGGGATGGCTGGGGACCCCTGGTGGCAGGGATGGCTGGGGGCCCTGGTGGCAGGGATGGCTGGGGGCCCCTGGTGGCAGGGATGGCTGGGGGCCCCTGGTGGCAGGGATGGCTGGGGGCCCCTGGTGGCAGGGATGGCTGGGGGACCCTGGTGGCAGGGATGGCTGGGGGCCCCGGGTGGCAGGGATGGCTGGGGGCCCCTGGTGGCAGGGATGGCTGGGGGCCCCTGGTGGCAGGGATGGTTGGGGGCCCCTGGTGGCAGGGATGGCTGGGGCCCCTGGTGGCAGGGATGGTTGGGGGCCCCTGGTGGCAGGGATGGCTGGGGCCCCTGGTGACAGGGATGGCTTGGGGGCCCCTGGTGGCAGGGATGGCTGGGGGGGCCCCTAATGCTGTAATGACGGAGCCCCCATCAACCGCTCTTGTAAGAACCAGGGCTCCTGCCTGTAGTAGCATATTATCACTCGGGCCCTCATACCCTTAAAAGAGATGGTAATTTCGGAGTATTTAAATACACCAAAGATCACCACCTCCCAAGAGCACTAGAGCAAGTGAGGGGTCTGAGCAGGTGGTGGAGCGGGTTAAGGCGTACCTGTTATGCCAGTTGCTGGAAGGCTTCTGTGCTGGCTAGGGTTCGAGTCTCCTGGTGGAAAGTGTTCTAAAGTTATATATATATATATATATATATATATATATATATATATATATATATATATATATATATATATATATATATATATATATATATAATTTACAGCGCCTCAGTGTGGCGATACAGAGGGGAAATGCGCACTACATCCAGGGTTCCTGCCCGCCATCTGAGGAGCTGGAGGAACTCGACAACCTATGATAACCATCTTTGTAACCCATATGTAACTCCTTTTTGTAACAAAGTTCAAATAAAGTAAATATATATGTGTACATACAAATGAATGGGGGTGGTAGGAGAAGATAATATTAGTGTTCAATGAGAAACCACAAGGTCTCCTCTGATTACTTTTTATTTCTTCTCCGAGGCTATGGGTCCCCACATTGGCACCAGAGGTGGTACCCTCACAAACTTTATATATATATATATATATATATATATATATATATATATATATATATATATATATATGCGAACAAGCCTGAATGGTCCCCAGGACAATATGCAACTGAAAACTCACACCCCAGAAGTGACTCGAACCCATACTCCCAGAAGCAACGCACCTGGTATGTACAAGACGCCTTAATCCACTTGACCATCACGACCGGACATAATGAGGTGATAGCCGAGGCTATTTGAACCACCCCACCGCCGGCACTCGGATAGTAATCTTGGGCATAGCATTTTACCAAATCACCTCATTCTTTGGGGCACACGTGAGGAACACAAATGCGAACAAGCCTGAATGGTCCCCAGGACAATATGCAACTGAAAACTCACACCCCAGAAGTGACTCGAACCCATACTCCCAGAAGCAACGCACCTGGTATGTACAAGACGCCTTAATCCACTTGACCATCACGACCGGACATAATGAGGTGATAGCCGAGGCTATTTGAACCACCCCACCGCCGGCACTCGGATAGTAATCTTGGGCATAGCATTTTACCAAATCACCTCATTCTTTGGGGCACACGTGAGGAACACAAATGCGAACAAGCCTGAATGGTCCCCAGGACAATATGCAACTGAAAACTCACACCCCAGAAGTGACTCGAACCCATCCTCCCAGAAGCAACGCACCTGGTAAGGTGCGTTGCCACCCCGCCACCCCGCCGGCGGTGGGTGGTTCAAATAGCCTCGGCTATCACCTCATTATGTCCGGTCGTGATGGTCAAGTGGATTAAGGCGTCTTGTACATACCAGGTGCGTTGCTTCTGGGAGTATGGGTTCGAGTCACTTCTGGGGTGTGAGTTTTCAGTTGCATATTGTCCTGGGGACCATTCAGGCTTGTTCGCATTTGTGTTCCTCACGTGTGCCCCAAAGAATGAGGTGATTTGGTAAAATGCTATGCCCAAGATTACTATCCGAGTGCCGGCGGTGGGGTGGTTCAAATAGCCTCGGCTATCACCTCATTATGTCCGGTCGTGATGGTCAAGTGGATTAAGGCGTCTTGTACATACCAGGTGCGTTGCTTCTGGGAGTATGGGTTCGAGTCACTTCTGGGGTGTGAGTTTTCAGTTATATATATATATATATATATATTATATATATATATATATATATATATATATATATATATATATATTAGCTACCGCAGCCACCACCCTGAGTTACGGGCGGGAGAGAGCCGTAGGACCTGTAGACGGTATAGTGTCGTCCAATAATCCTGAGACCACTTGGGGTGGACTTCAGAATACACGGGAGCTGGCTGGACACTCTCGTACTGTCTCACCTTAACAAGGGACTGACTGGGGACGAGTACTGGATAATTAAGGGCACCGGGTCATTAGGGCTGGGGGCCCCTAGTGACCCTAGGAGTTCAAAGGGAATGGCTGGGGGGTCCAGGGGTGGCAGGGATGACTAGGGGCCCCTGGCGAGTTCCAGTTTTAAGTTATTGATTGGCAAGTCAAGTGGAGTAGGGGAATGTTATCTGTGGCGGGCCCTGAGGTCCTTAACGATGGGCTCGACCCGCATCTTCACTCTCCTAGCTCCATCTTTACCCTTCCGCCTCCCTCCTTCTCCAAGATGTGTTCCCTCCCGCCTCTCTCCCCCCTCCAAGTGTGCCAGTGTACTTGTAGCCACAATGCCGTAACAACCGTGGACATCTTCAAGAGGAAACTAGATAGTTTTCTTCAAGGAGTGCCGGACCAACCGGGCTGTGGTGGGTATGTGGGCCTGCGGGCCGCTCCAAGCAACAGCCTGGTGGACCAAACTCTCACAAGTCAAGCCTGGCCTCGGGCCGGGCTTGGGCAGTAGAAGAACTCCCAGAACCCCATCAACCAGGTATCAAGCAACAGCCTGGTGGACCAAACTCTCACAAGTCAAGCCTGGCCTCGGGCCGGGCTTGGGCAGTAGAAGAACTCCCAGAACCCCATCAACCAGGTATCAAGCAACAGCCTGGTGGACCAAACTCTCACAAGTCAAGCCTGGCCTCGGGCCGGGCTTGGGCAGTAGAAGAACTCCCAGAACCCCATCAACCAGGTGTCAATAAGCAACTGTGCGACATGGCATTCATTACGTAAGTCCTAAGAGTTGAGGCGCGTGATAGTGTAGAGGTGTGGCGCGGTGGTGGTGTGGCGCGGTGGTGGTGTGGCGCGATGGTGGTGTGGCGCGGTGGTGGTGTGGCGCGGTGGTGGCGTGGCGCGGTGGTGGCGTGGCGAGGCGGGGGCTGTGACCTGAGGCAGTGTGGGGTCGGGCCGCTGGAACAATTTCAGGCGCGCCTTCTTTCTCTGTGTCTTGTATGTACATCACACCCAAGCTGGCCTGTGTGTGTGTGGGTGTTTGTGTGTGTGGGTGTTTGTGTGTGTGGGTGTTTGTGTGTGTGGGTGTTTGTGTGTGTGGGTGTTTGTGTGTGTAGGTGTTTGTGTGTGTGGGTGTTTGTGTGTGTGGGTGTTTGTGTGTGTGGGTGTTTGTGTGTGTGGGTGTTTGTGTGTGTGTGTGTGTGGGTGTTTGTGTATGTGTGTGTGTTTGTGTATGTGTTTGTGTATGTGTTTGTGTATGTGTGTGTGTAATTACCAAATTTACCTAATTGTACTTGCGGGGGTTGAACTCTGGCTCTTTGGTCCCGCCTCTCAACTGTCAATCAACTGGTGTACAGGTTCCTGAGCCTCCTGGGCTCAGGAACCTGTACACCTATTTAGCCTACTGGGTTCTATAATATCTACACTCGAAGCTGTGTATGTAGCCAGCCTCCACAGCTTTTCCATTGGGCAGCAGAAAATATCATGATATTTAACAGTGATAAATTTCAGGTACTCAGGTACGGCAAAAATGAGGACCTTAAACATAATACAGGGTACAAAACACAATCGAATCTTCCCATAGTAGAAAAACAGCATGTCAAGGATTTTGGAATAATGATGTCCGACGATCTAACGTTTAGGGAGCATAACCAAGCAAAAATCGCGTCAGCCAGAAAAATGATCGGATGGATTACGAGAACTTTCAAATACAGGGATCCCATCACAATGGTTGTACTCTTCAAGTCACTTGTGTTGTCCTGTCTTGAGTACTGCTCAGTACTCACTTCCCCCTTCAGAGCAGGAGAGATTGCTGAAATAGAGGGAATACAGAGAACATATACGGCACGCATAGACGCAATAAAGCACCTAAATTATTGGGATCGTCTCAAAGCTCTCCAAATGTACTCACTAGAAAGGAGACGAGAGATATACCAAATAATATACACATGGAAAATACTGGAGGGCCAGGTCCCAAATCTACACAGTAAAATAACAACGTACTGGAGTGAACGATATGGAAGAAAATGCAGAATAGAACCAGTGAAGAGCAGAGGTGCCATAGGCACAATCAGAGAACACTGTATAAACATCAGAGGTCCGCGGTTGTTCAACGTACTCCCAGCGAGCATAAGAAATATTGCCGGAACAACCGTGGACATCTTCAAGAGAAAACTAGATTGTTTCCTCCAAGGAGTGCCGGACCAACCAGGCTGTGGTGGGTATGTGGGCCTGCGGGCCGCTCCAAGCAACAGCCTGGTGGACCAAACTCTCACAAGTCAAGCCTGGCCTCGGGCCGGGCTTAGGGAGTAGAACAACTCCCAGAACCCCAGCCACAACCGTGGTGCTTAAATGTGGGATACTTTGTCGGGCCGCTCCAAGCAGTCGGCCTGGTGGGTCGGCCGTGGTGGTGGTCGGCCGTGGTGGTGGTCGGCCGTGGTGGGAGTCGGCCGAATAACTCCCAGTGGTCGGCCGTGGTGGTGGTCGGCCAGGTGGTCGGCCGTGGTGGTGGTCGGCCGTGGTGTTGGTCGGCCGTGGTGGTGGTCGGCCGTAGTGGTGGTCGGCCGTAGTGGTGGTCGGCCTTGCTGGTGGTCGGCCGTGGTGGTGGTCGGCCTTGCTGGTGGTCGGCCGTGGTGGTGGTCGGCCGTGGTGGGAGTCGGCCGTGGTGGTGGTCGGCCGTGGTGGTGGTCGGCCGTGGTGGGAGTCGAGCCCCGCCATTATCTCCCTCTATTGTTTGCGTGGACTGAGCCCGCCAGCAGCTGTGGGCCGCTGGTGAATGAACCCTGCGGGGCCGACACCGTAGACTGCTTACAGTTTCTCCACCTCCCTGTAAACTTTAATGAGAATGTGAGCTCCGGTGAGGCGGAGACTTAAACCTCAGGTTGGTGCGTCTCATTATGTCTCCCACCCCTCCTCCTCCCTTCACACTCCCAGCACGCCCCACCCCCAGCACGCCCCACCCCCCTCCCTTCACACTCCCAGCACGCCCCACCCTTCCTCCCTTCACACTCCAGCACGCCCCACCCCCCCTCCCTTCACACTCCCAGCACGCCCCACCCCTCCTCCCTTCACACTCCCAGCACGCCCCACCCCCCCTCCCTTCACACTCCCAGCACGCCCCACCCCCCTCCCTTCACACTCCCAGCACGCCCAACCCCCCCCCCCCCTTCACACTCCCAGCACGCCCCACCCCTCCCTCCCTTCACACTCCCAGCACGCCCCACCCCTCCCTCCCTTCACACTCCCAGCACGCCCCACCCCCCCTCCCTTCACACTCCCAGCACGCCCCACCCCCCCCCCCTCTCTTCACACTCCCAGCACGCCCCACCCCCCCCCTCCCTTCACACTCCCAGCACGCCCCACCCCTCCTCCCTTCACACTCCCAGCACGCCCCACCCCTCTCTTCACACTCCCAGCACGCCCCACCCCTCTCTTCACACTCCCAGCACGCCCCACCCCTCCCTCCCTTCACACTCCCAGCACGCCCCACCCCCCCTTCCTTCACACTCCCAGCACGCCCCACCCCTCCCTCCCTTCACACTCCCAGCACGCCCCCCCCCCCCCCTCCCTTCACACTCCCAGCACGCCCCACCCCCCCCCCCTCTCTTCACACTCCCAGCACGCCCCACCCCCCCCCCTCCCTTCACACTCCCAGCACGCCCCACCCCTCCTCCCTTCACACTCCCAGCACGCCCCACCCCCCCTCCCTTCACACTCCCAGCACGCCCCCCCCCCTCCCTTCACACTCCCAGCACGCCCCACCCCCCCTCCCTTCACACTCCCAGCACGCCCCACCCCCCCTCCCTTCACACTCCCAGCACGCCCCCCCCCCCTCCCTTCACACTCCCAGCACGCCCCACCCCCCCCTCCCTTCACACTCCCAGCACGCCCCACCCCCCCTCCCTTCACACTCCCAGCACGCCCCCCCCCCCCTCCCTTCACACTCCCAGCACGCCCCACCCCTCCTCCCTTCACACTCCCAGCACGCCCCACCCCCCCTCCCTTCACACTCCCAGCACGCCCCCCCCCCCTCCCTTCACACTCCCAGCACGCCCCACCCCCCCCTCCCTTCACACTCCCAGCACGCCCCACCCCCCCCCTCTCTTCACACTCCCAGCACGCCCCACCCCCCCCTCCCTTCACACTCCCAGCACGCCCCACCCCCCCCTCTCTTCACACTCCCAGCACGCCCCACCCCCCCCCCTCCCTTCACACTCCCAGCACGCCCCACCCCCCCCCCCCCTCCCTTCACACTCTCAGCACGCCCCACCCCCCCTCCCTTCACACTCCCAGCACGCCCCACCCCCCCTCTCTTCACACTCCCAGCACGCCCCACCCCTCCCTCCCTTCACACTCCCAGCACGCCCCACCCCCCCCCCTTCTCCCAGCACGCCCCCCCCCCCCCCTTCACACTCCCAGCACGCCCCCCCCCCCCCTCCCTTCACACTCCCCACTCCCAGCCGCCCCACCCCCCCTCCCTTCACACTCCCAGCACGCCCCACCCCCCCCTCCTTCACACTCCCAGCACGCCCCACCCCCCCCCCTCCCTTCACACTCCCAGCACGCCCCACCCCCCCCTCTCTTCACACTCCCAGCACGCCCCCCCCCCCTCCCTTCACACTCCCAGCACGCCCCACCCCCCCCTCCCTTCACACTCCCAGCACGCCCCACCCCCCCCTCCCTTCACACTCCCAGCACGCCCCACACCCCCCCCTCTCTTCACACTCCCAGCACGCCCCACACCCCCCCCTCTCTTCACACTCCCAGCACGCCCCACCCTCCTCCTCCCTTCACACTCCCAGCACGCCCCACCCCTCCCTTCACACTCCCAGCACGCCCCACCCCTCCTCCCTTCACACTCCCAGCACGCCCCACCCCACTTCTTTATGTGAGATATCTAAACACCTGTCAATATAACTGATATCAACACGAGCGTGACAGATTTTGAAAGAGAAAGTGACACTATGCCCATGCACTCAGCTCCGGGTCCAGACTCATGGAATTCAATATTTATAAAGAAATGCAAAGTGCCAGTAGCACAGGCACTCAGTATAGTGTGGAGGAAGAGCTTGGACACAGGGGAGACACCTGATGCGCTTAAAGCAGCAGACATTGCCCCTCTACACAAGGGAGGGAGCAAAGCATTGGCAAAGAATTATAGACCAGTTGCACTAACGTCCAACATAGAAGTATTTGAGAGGTGGATATTTGAGAAAAGTATCAGGAGTCAGGTTACCAATTTTATGGAGAACAATGACTTCCACAATCCAGGCCAACATGGATTTAGAGCGGGAAGATCGTGCCTCTCACAGCTACTTGAGCACTACGACAAAATCACTGAGGCATTAGAAGAAAACCAGAATGTAGATGTGGTATGCACGGATTTCGCAAAGGCATTCGATAAATATGCCCATGGAGTGATAGCACACAAAATGAGGTCAATGGAAATCAGTTGTAATATATTGGGCGGTGGATACTCAATTTTCTGTCGAACAGAACACAAAGAGTAACAGTTAACAATATAAAATCGAGTCCAAGCGCAGTTAAAAGTTGTGTACCTCAAGGTACAGTCCTTGCACCACTGCTTTTCCTTATTCTCAATTCTGATACAGACAGAAATTCAAGTCACAGCTTCGTATCGTCCTTTGCAGATGACACAAAAATAAACATAAAAATTACCTCTGCTGAAGTCATTGAAAAACTACAAGCAGATATTTAAAGTTTTCGACTGGGCAGCATACAATAACATGATGTTTAACAGTGATAAATTGCAGGTATTCAGGTACGGTAAAAATGAGGACCTTAAACATAATACAGGGTACAAAACACAATCAGATTTGCCCATAGTAGGAAAGCAACATGTCAAGGATTTGGGAATAATGATGTCCGACGACCTTACGTTAAGGGAGCATAACCAAGCAAATATTGCGTCAGCCAGAAAAATGATCGTATGGATTAAGAGAATTTTCAAATCCAGGGATCCCATCACAATTGTTCTACTCTTCAAGTCACTTGTGTTGTCCCGTCTTGAGTACTGCTCAGTACTCACTTCCCCCTTCAGAGCAGGAGAGATTGCTGAAATAGAGGGAATACAGAGAACATATACGGCACGCATAGACGAGATAAAGCACCTAAATTATTGGGATCGTCTGAAAGCTCTCCAAATGTACTCACTAGAAAGGAGACGAGAGAGATACCAAATAATATACACATGGAAAATACTGGAGGGACAGGTCCCAAATCTACACAGTAAAATAACAACATACTGGAGTGAACGATATGGAAGAAAATGTAGAATAGAACCAGTGAAGAGCAGAGGTGCCATAGGCACAATCAGAGAACACTGTATAAACATCAGAGGTCCGCGGTTGTTCAACACCCTCCCAGCGAGCATAAGAAATATTGCCGGAACAACCGTGGACATCTTCAAGAGGAAACTAGATTGTTTCCTCCAAGGAGCGCCGGACCAACCGGGCTGTGGTGGGTATGTGGGCCTGCGGGCCGCTCCAAGCAACAGCCAGTTGGACTAAGCTCTCACAAGTAGGGAGTAGAACAACTCCCAGAACCCCATCAACCAGGTATCAGATAATGACCAGTTCCAGCTCTCACAGTCGTCACATGAAGTGTTCAGGACTGGGCGACGGTTGCCACGTGTAACGGCAGCCCCATATACATGTTCTGTATTAACATATGTATGTATCTCAGTATGTATAAAGCTGCCGTAGCCTATATGAAGGGCTTCATGTTCAGAGTCCCGTCTCACAGTAAGGATTTTTTTTTTTATTAAGATATGAGGTGCATCTGCATTAGTGCAGCTACCCTAGACTATATGAAGTGGAGTACAGTGTGTCAAAAAAACTAACTAGGTGATGCTAAAAAATCCCCATCACACAGGATGGTTAGTCATACAGAGGCATGTGATAAGCGGTCTGCACTGGCAGACTCCGGATGCATTTTGAGGATATCAACACCACAAGATTGAATAAGGTAGCAGTGGTAATACAAGTTCCCATCTCGCAGGATGGTTAGTCATACAGAGCCATGTGTTTAATAGCCTGCACTGGCAAATTTTGGGTATACTGTGAGGATATCTTCAAGAACACGAGAGTGAATAAAGTAATTGCAAAGCTCCAGGTACCTCATGCCAACTGGTCTGAAAGGTCTAATAACTGGGTATTCAGTGATGTAGTGCGGGAGATCGTGCCGTAGTTCCTGCTCACAGAGTTTGCAACTGGAGTGCTCAGGATTGGGAGACCCGTCACCTGCAGCCACCTGCCACAGGTAACGGTAACCCAACCTGATCCTTGCAACCACTGTGTCGCACAGTCTAGTGGACGTTTTGTGCTGTCCATAGATGTAGGTTTCAGATCTGAACAAATCATAGCTTTTTATACTAGTACTTTCAGGTCGTTGGGAGTCAGTAAGTTCTTTCCTATCAGATCACAGTAAGGATAGTTTTCAGATATAGTATACACTCTACGGTAGTACAGCTTCACGTTTCATTAGTACACATTCTGTTGTTACTACACCTTACCTAAGTCGTGCTGGTTACGGATATCAATGCCGACGAGGCCCAATCTCTCTGGCCAGGCCTCCAGGTTGGTAGTCTGGGCAACCAGGCTGTTGGACGCTGCTCGCAGTCTGATGTACGAGTCACAGCCTAGTTGATCAAGTAACCATTGCAGGCCTGTAGCAAATTCCTCTCTTAAACACCATGAGAGGTCGCCAGTTATGCCCATTATGTACACTAGGAGTGTCTAATGTTGATGAAACTGCCTCCACGTAACAATTGCATCTCTGCAAAGGGTCCATTAGGGTGACAGTCACCCAGAAAGGCCATTAAGCAGTGGTTAAGTTAAAAGCACAAACTCTTCACAATAGGTGATGTGGTTAATACATGTTTACCACCACAGAAGGAACACAGCCGTGAACCCCCCCTCCGCGGGAGTGGTAATTACTCTGCTAGTTAGACCCGAGACGTAATTACCATATTTCCATTTCACTAATTGCTTCCCTAATGTCTGTCCTCGTGATTACTATTTAAACTACTCTTATGAGCCATTTGCTATCATTAGGCCCTAATTGTTTGCCGTGGTTTAAGGATTCATATCTTGTGACTTGGTGAGCCTTCTGTGTGGTGAGGCAGGCCTGGTGCCCCCAGCCTTGTGTGTGGTGAGGCAGGCCTGGTGCTCCCAGCCTTGTGTGTGGTGAGGCAGGCCTGGTGCTCCCAGCCTTGTGTGTGGTGAGGCAGGCCTGGTGTCCCAGCCTTGTGTGTGGTGAGGCAGGCCTGGTGCCCCCAGCCTTGTGTGTGGTGAGGCAGGCCTGGTGCCCCCAGCCTTCTGTGTGGTGAGGCAGGCCTGGTGCCCCCAGCCTTGTGTGTGGTGAGGCAGGCCTGGTGCCCCCAGCCTTGTGTGTGGTGAGGCAGGCCTGGTGCCCCCAGCCTTGTGTGTGGTGAGGCAGGCCTGGTGCCCCCAGCCTTGTGTGTGGTGAGGCAGGCCTGGTGCTCCCAGCCTTGTGTGTGGTGAGGCAGGCCTGGTGCCCCCAGCCTTGTGTGTGGTGAGGCAGGCCTGGTGCCCCCAGCCTTGTGTGTGGTGAGGCAGGCCTGGTGCCCCCAGCCTTGTGTGTGGTGAGGCAGGCCTGGTGCTCCCAGCCTTGTGTGTGGTGAGGCAGGCCTGGTGCTCCCAGCCTTGTGTGTGGTGAGGCAGGCCTGGTGCCCCCAGCCTTGTGTGTGGTGAGGCAGGCCTGGTGCCCCCAGCCTTGTGTGTGGTGAGGCAGGCCTGGTGCCCCCAGCCGTGTGTGTGGTGAGGCAGGCCTGGTGCCCCCAGCCTTGTGTGTGGTGAGGCAGGCCTGGTGCCCCCCAGCCTTGTGTGTGGTGAGGCAGGCCTGGTGCCCCCAGCCTTGTGTGTGGTGAGGCAGGCCTGGTGCCCCCAGCCTTGTGTGTGGTGAGGCAGGCCTGGTGCCCCCAGCCTTGTGTGTGGTGAGGCAGGCCTGGTGCCCCCAGCCTTGTGTGTGGTGAGGCAGGCCTGGTGCCCCCAGCCTTGTGTGTGGTGAGGCAGGCCTGCAGGTGCCCCCAGCCTTGTGTGTGGTGAGGCAGGCCTGGTGCCCCCAGCCTTGTGTGTGGTGAGGCAGGCCTGCAGGTGCCCGCCAGATTCAACAGTTGAAGAATTCACTGAACAGATCCACAAAATAGAGAATATCCTTGATAAGCTAGCAAACCCAGTACCAGATATTATCTTCCTTGGAGACTTCAATCTACCCAGTTTATAATGGAGAATAGTTAACAATAACATTATAGCAGGAAGTCAACCTGGAAATAACCAACAACAGGTCAGAGAACTACTGAGATTCTGTGACAAATTCTCGCTCAGTCATCAGATTACAGAACCAACTAGGAACGAGAACACGCTGGACCTGATATTCACGAACAATGATGAGCTAATCAGAGACATTACTGTCTCAGACACTACGTACTCGGACCACAAGCTCATTGACGTGCAAACTAACATTAATAACGGTAGTAGGCCCAAGAGAAACAACAAGCGAGAAGGGCTATTAATAAATTATATTTTAATAATAAAAGGATAGACTGGGAGAAAATAAACAGGGAACTTACAAACATTTAATGGGAAAATGTTGTAATAAAAATTCAACACAAGGAATACAAAAACTGACTTCTGAAGCATATGAAGTCTGTCTGAGACATGTTCCTTTGAGGAAAGCCAGAAAGAGGTCCAATGTAGAAAGAGAACACAGACGACACTACAAAAGAAGAAAAAATTAACGGAAAGGACAAATTAACGGGCAGACAAGACTTTACATACAAAGAAGCAATAATTTAAACAAGGAGATTAAAGAAATCGAACAGAGACTGAAGCATTCATATCAGATTGAGGAAATGCAACTTGAACAGAAAGCAATTCAAGAAATAAAGAAAAACCCAAAGTATATCTTCACATATGCTAAATCAAAACCTGCTAAATGCTAAATCAAATCACATATGCTAAATCAAGCAAAACCCTCTGCCAGTATTGGACCTATTCATACTAGTGAAGGTTCATACACTGAGGATGACAAAGAAATTAGTGAAATCCTAAAAAAACGGAATGAGGATATGTTTAGCACCCCGATACTCAGCATGAAAGTGGAAGATCTGGACAACTTTGAGTGATATCCAAACCCCTGTAAATATAACTGATATCAACACGAGCGTGGCAGATTGTGAGAGAGAAATTGACAATATTCCCATGCACTCAGCCCCGGGTCCAGACTCATGGAATTCAATATTTATAAAGAAATGCAAAGTGCCAGTAGCACAGGCACTCAGTATAGTGTGGAGGAAGAGCTTGGACACGGGGGAGTTACCTGATGCACTTAAAGTAGCAGACATTGCCCCTCTACACAAGGGTGGTAGCAAAGCATTGGCAAAGAATTATAGACCAGTTGCACTAACGTCCCACACAATAAAAGTATTTGAGAGAGTGATCAGGAGTCAGGTCACTAGATTCATGGAGACCAATGACCTTCACAACCCAGGCCAACATGGATTTCGAGCAGGAAGATCGTGCCTCTCACAGCTACTTGATCACTACAACAAAATCACTGAGGCATTAGAAGAAAACAGAATGCAGATGTGGTATACACGGATTTCGCAAAGGCATTCGGTAAATGTGACCATGGCGTGATAGCACACAAAATGAGGTCAATGGGAATAACTGGTAAAGTAGGACGCTGGATACTCAGTTTTGTGTCGAACAGAACACAAAGAGTAACAGTCAACCATATAAAATAGAGTCCAAGCGGAGTTAAAAGCTCTGTACCTCAGGGTACAGTCCTTGCACCACTGCTGTTCCTTATTCTCATATCAGATATAGACTCAAATACAAGGCACAGCTTCGTATCATCCTTTGCAGATAACACAAAAATGAGCATGAAAATTACCTCTGCTGAAGACATTGAAAAACTACAAGCAGATATTAATAAAGTTTTCGATTGGGCAGCAGAAAATAACATGATGTTTATCAGCGATAAATTCCAGGTACTCAGGTACGGTAAAAATGAGGACCTTAAACATAATACAGGGTACAAAACACAAGCAAATTTGCCTATAGTAGGAAAACAGCATGTAAAGGATTTGGGAATAATAATGTCTGACGACCTAACGTTTAGGGAGCATAACCAAGCAAATATTGTGACAGCCAGAAAAATGATAGGGTAGATTACGAGAACTTTCAAATCCAGGGATCCCATCACAATGGTTGTACTCTTCAAATCACTTGTGTTGTCACGTCTTGAGTACTGCTCAGTACTCACTTCCCCCTTCAGAGCAGGAGAGATTGCTGAAATAGAGGGAATACAGAGAACATATACGGCACGCATAGACGAGATGAAACACCTAAATTATTGGGATCGTCTCAAAGCTCTCCAAATGTACTCACTAGAAAGGTGACGAGAGAGATACCAAATAATATACACGTGGAAAATACTGGAGGGCCAGGTCCCAAATCTACACAGTAAAATAACAACTTACTGGAGAGAATGATATGGAAGAAAATGTGCCATAGGCACAATGAGAGAACACTGTATAAACATCAGAGGTCCGCAGTTGTTAACATACTCCAAGCGAGCATAAGAAATATTGCTGGAACAACCGTGGACATCTTCAAGAGGAAACTAGATTGTTTCCTCCAAGGAGTGTCGGACCAACCGGGCTGTGGTGGATATGTGGGCTTGTGGGCTACTCCAAGTAACAACCTGGTGGACCACACTCTGTATATATTATGTAATTTTGTCTGTGTGTGTGTGAGAGAGAGAGAGAGAGAGAGACAGAGAGAGAGAGAGAGAGAGAGAGAGAGAGAGAGAGAGAGAGAGAGAGAGAGAGAGAGAGAGAGAGAGAGAGAGAGAGAGAGAGAGAGAGAGAGAGACAAACTATCACAACCAGCAGACCAGCTGAGCCTTTTGAAGTAGGTTTCATCTTTAGTTTTGACCAATATTTATGCCCCACTCCAATACTGTTTACCGGAACGTTGGTCTGTAGACTCTGCTGAAGTGTTGCTGCTGAAGGAGCAGATACGCATACGTTGGTCGGTGTCTGCTGGTGTATACCTTGGTCGGTGTCTGTTGGTGTATACCTTTGTGGGTGTCTGCTGGTGTATACCTAGGTCGGTGTCTGCTGGTGTATACCTTGGTCGGTGTCTGTTGGTGTATACCTTGGTGGGTGTCTGCTGCTGGTGTATACCTTGGTCGGTGTCTGTTGGTGTATACCTTTGTGGGTGTCTGCTGGTGTATACCTTGGTCGGTGTCTGCTGGTGTATAACCTTGGTCGGTGTCATCCGAAATACATTAGCCATTGTGATGCTTGGAGACGCTGGGATATTGGGAAGGGGCAGCAGACGCAGCAAGGAGGTGGAGGAGGAGGTGCCAGCAGACGCAGCCAGACGCAGGGAGAGAGGGGGGGAGCAAGCAGACGCAGGGAGGAGGAGGAGGTGCCAGCAGACGCAGCAGGCAGGAGAGAGGGGGGGAGGTGCCAGCAGACGCAGGGAGAGAAGGGGAGGTGCAGCAGACGCAGGGAGAGAAGGGGAGGTGCAGCAGACGCAGGGAGAGAGGGGGGAGGTGCCAGCAGACGCAGGGAGAGAGGGGGGGAGGTGCCAGCAGACGCAGGGAGAGAGGGGGAGGTGCCAGCAGACGCAGGGAGAGAGGGGGGAGGTGCCAGCAGACGCAGGGAGAGAAGGGGAGGTGCAGCAGACGCAGGGAGAGAGGGGGAGGTGCCAGCAGACGCACGGAGAGAAGGGGAGGTGCAACAGACGCAGGGAGAGAGGGGGAGGTGCCAGCAGACGCAGGGAGAGAAGGGGAGGTGCAGCAGACGCAAAGAGAGAGGGGGAGGTGTCAGCAGACGCAGGGAGAGAAGGGAGGTGCCAGCAGACGCAGGGAGAGAGAGGGAGGTGCCAGCAGACGCAGGGAGAGAAGGGGAGGTGCAGCAGACGCAGGGAGAGAGGGGGAGGTGCCAGCAGACGCAGGGAGAGAGGGGGAGGTGCCAGCAGACGCAGGGAGAGAGGGGGAGGTGCCAGCAGACGCAGGGAGAGAGGGGAGGTGCAGCAGACGCAGGGAGAGAGGGGGAGGTGCAGCAGACGCAGGGAGAGAGGGGGAGGTGCAGCAGACGCAGGGAGAGAAGGGGAGGTGCAGCAGACGCAGGGAGAGAGAGGGGGAGGTGCCAGCAGACGCAGGGAGAGAGAGGGGGAGGTGCAGCAGACGCAGGGAGAGAGGGGGGGAGGTGCCAGCAGACGCAGGGAGAGATGGGGAGGTGCCAGCAGACGCAGGGAGAGAGGGGGAGGTGCCAGCAGACGCAGGGAGAGAGGGGGAGGTGCCAGCAGACGCAGGGAGAGAGGGGGAGGTGCCAGCAGACGCAGGGAGAGAGAGGGGGAGGTGCCAGCAGACGCAGGGAGAGAGAGGGAGGTGCCAGCAGACGCAGGGAGAGAGGGGGAGGTGCCAGCAGACGCAGGGGGAGAGAGAGGGAGGTGCCAGCAGACGCAGGGAGAGAGAGGGAGGTGCCAGCAGACGCAGGGAGAGAGAGGGGGAGGTGCCAGCAGACGCAGGGAGAGAGGGGGAGGTGCCAGCAGACGCAGGGAGAGAGGGAGGTGCCAGCAGACGCAGGAAGAGAGAGAGGGAGGTGCCAGCAGACGCAGGGAGAGAGGGAGGTGCCAGCAGACGCAGGGAGAGAGGGGGGGGAGGTGCCAGCAGACGCAGGGAGAGAGAGGGGGGGAGGTGCCAGCAGACGCAGGGAGAGAAGGGGAGGTGCCAGCAGACGCAGGGAGAGAGAGGGGGAGGTGCCAGCAGACGCAGGGAGAGAGTGGGAGGTGCCAGCAGACGCAGGGAGAGAGAGGGAGGTGCCAGCAGACGCAGAGAGAGAGAGAGAGAGAGAGAGAGAGAGAGAGAGAGAGAGAGAGAGAGAGAGAGAGGTGAGTGAGTGAGTGAGTGAGAGTGAGTGAGTGTCAACAGAGCCCCCAGGGTTCACCATGGGAGTGCCATGGCCTGGTGTTAGTATAGAGTACAGTGGCCCTCATGGGACTCCCACTACACTCTATATTTTGGCGTGTGTCCAAGCTGTGGTATTTTTAAAAGTTTCCGTGACGCGTAGTTGCGACCATTTGCAACATTCATCGTCCTGCAATATTGCATTTTTTGGTTCAAAACTATTTTTGGCGGGAGGATTTATTTATTGAATGTGAGCCGTGGCGGGGAAAGTGTCACATTTGTAGAGTAAGGTGTTGACGGCTTGAGGCCGAGGGTGTGGAGGCCCAGGGTCTGGAGGCCCAGGGTGTTGGAGGACCAGGGTGTGGAGGCCCAGGGTGTGGAGGACCAGGGTGTTTAGGCCCTGGGTGTGGAGGCCCAGGGCGTGGAGGACCAGGGTGTTGAGGCCCTGGGTGTGGAGGCCCAGGGCGTGGAGGACCAGGGTGTGGAGGACCAGGGCGTGGAGGCCCAGGGCGTGGAGGCCCAGGGTGTGGAGGCCCAGGGTGTTGGAGGACCAGGGTGTTGGAGGACCAGGGTGTGGAGGCCCAGGGTGTGGAGGACCAGGGTGTTGAGGCCCAGGGTGTGGAGGCCCAGGGCGTGGAGGACCAGGGTGTGGAGGACCAGGGCGTGGAGGCCCAGGGTGTGGAGGCCCAGGGTGTTGGAGGACCAGGGTGTTGGAGGACCAGGGTGTGGAGGCCCAGGGTGTGGAGGCCCAGGGTGTTGGAAGACCAGGGTGTGGAGGCCCAGGGCGTGGAGGACCAGGGTGTTGGAGGCCCAGGGTGTGGAGGCCCAGGGTGTGGAGGCCCAGGGTGTGGAGGCCCAGGGTGTGGAGGCCCAGGGTGTGGAGGCCCAGGGTGTGGAGGCCCAGGGTGTGGAGGCCCAGGGCATGGAGGCCCAGGGCGTGGAGGCCCAGGGTGTGGAGGCCCAGGGTGTGGAGGCCAGGGCGTGGAGGACAGGGTGTGGAGGCCCAGGGTGTGGAGGCCCAGGGTGTGGAGGCCCAGGGTGTGGAGGCCCAGGGTGTGGAGGCCCAGGGTGGTGGAGGCCCGGGTGTGGAGGACCAGGGTGTGGAGGCCAGGGCGTGGAGGCCCAGGGCGTGGAGGACCAGGGTGTGGAGGCCCAGGGTGTGGAGGCCCAGGGTGTGGAGGCCCAGGGTGTGGAGGACCAGGGTGTGGAGGCCCAGGGCGTGGAGGACCAGGGTGTGGAGGACCAGGGTGTGGAGGCCCAGGGTGTGGAGGCCCAGGGTGTGGAGGACCAGGGTGTGGAGGACCAGGGTGTGGAGGCCCAGGGTGTGGAGGCCCAGGGTGTTGGAGGACCAGGGGTGTGGAGGCCCAGGGTGTGGAGGCCCAGGGCGTGGAGGACCAGGGTGTGGAGGCCCAGGGTGTGGAGGCCCAGGGTGTTGGAGGACCAGGGTGCGGAGGCCCAGGGTGTGGAGGCCCAGGGTGTGGAGGCCCAGGGTGTGGAGGCCCAGGGTGTGGAGGCCCAGGGTGTGGAGGCCCAGGGTGTGGAGGACCAGGGTGTGGAGGCCCAGGGTGTGGAGGACCAGGGTGTGGAGGCCCAGGGTGTGGAGGCCCAGGGTGTGGTGGCCCAGGGTGTTGGAGGACCAGGGTGTGGAGGCCCAGGGTGTGAAGGACCAGGGTGTGGAGGACCAGGGTGTGGAGGACCAGGGTGTGGAGGACCAGGGTGTGGAGGACCAGGGCGTGGAGGACCAGGGCGTGGAGGCCCAGGGTGTGGAGGCCCAGGGTGTGGAGGCCCAGGGTGTGGAGGCCCAGGGTGTTGGAGGACCAGGGTGTGGTGGAAAAGGGTGTGGAGGACCAGGGTGTGAAGGACCAGGGTGTGGAGGACCAGGGTGTGGAGGACCAGGGTGTTGAGGACCAGGGTGTGGAGGACCAGGGTGTGGAGGACCAGGGCGTGGAGGCCCAGGGTGTGGAGGACCAGGGTGTGGAGGACCAGGGTGTTGAGGCCCAGGGTGTGGAGGACCAGGGTGTGGAGGCCCAGGGTGTGGAGGACCAGGGTGTGGAGGCCCAGGGTTTGGAGGACCAGGGTGTGGAGGACCAGGGCGTGGAGGACCAGGGCGTGGAGGCCCAGGG
>NW_025574720.1:0-5000 GCF_020424385.1 Procambarus clarkii
TCGCAGGTTCGAATCCTCGTCACGGCCATTGTGGATTTGTTCATTGTCGAACTACTGACATCGCCTAGGATGCCTAATCTTCTCTTCAAATACTAATTCGAAGGCTCGAAGGTCCTGTTCATTCCTGATATAGAGAGGAAAAAGACCAATTGAACATCAAAACCGATCAATATTTACAAAATAACAGAAACTTCTCACAGAACCAGAAGATCCTGTCTCCACTACAACTACAAAAAAAACTACAACTACAAAACTACAACTACAAAACCACTACAACACAGAGGGTCAGAAGATACATAACACAGTCTGTCCTAAACCGTGAATGCTGAATAATCATTCTAAAGACACTAAGAAATGGAGACCTCTCAGTTCCAGTCTAAACCATCAAAAACAAAAAGTAAATATGAAGATTAGCAATTAACCTTCTGAACCCAGAAACAAACAATCCGTTTCGGTTCCTCGAAACCAGCTCACAAACATGGGTTTCCTCCTAGTTAGTGACACAAACATTCGCTCTTACAGAATGTCAGAAGCATTCGCTCTTAATTAATGCCACAAACATTCGCTTTTAATTAATGCCACAAACATTCGCTCTTAAATAATGCCACAAACATTCGCTCTTAGATAATGCCACAAACATTCGTTTTTAATTAATGCCACAAACATTCGCTCTTAAATAATGCCGCAAACATTCGCTCTTAAATAATGCCACAAACATTCGCTCTTAAATAATGCCACAAACATTCGTTTTTAATTAATGCCACAAACATTCGCTCTAAATGTTTGCCACAAACATTCGCTCTTAAATGTTGCCACAAACATTCGCTCTTAAATAATGTCACAAACATTCGCTCAACAAATAACACACCACTAAGCCTACGCAACAAGATAGATGTACCAAGTAGACAGTTGAGATAGACGGACCACTTACCCTTTCAACTCGCCTATTTAAGATCAAAATAAAATTTACATCTTACCCTTCCCATCATACCTCTCTCCATCCTTCCTAACTAAAGCCTTTGGTTAAAAAGCTTTCAACCCTTCAACAAGGAAGCTATAGTTGTATTTTACGAACAAATATTATATATATAATATATATATATATATATATATATATATATATATAATATATTATATATATATATATATATATATATATTATATATATATATATATATATATATATATATATGTGTGTATAAAAAAACAGGAAGATTAATGTCACTGGCAGCTTCAAATTCTTGTTATTAATATAATTAATTGCTGCCATCGGTACATTGAAGGTGTAATCGTCCGAGGCTCTTCAGGAGATGATATTAATGCTGGAGTCTAGCAAGGGATGCCTGTTGTGGTGTGTGTGGGGGAGGGGAGAGAGAGAGGTGAGAAGAGAGAGCTGAGAGAGGAGAGAGAGAGAGAGAGAGAGAGGAGAGAGAGGAGAGAGATGGAGAGAGAGAGAGAGAGAGAGAGAGAGAGGAGGAGAGAGAGAGAGAGAGAGAGAGAGAGAGAGAGAGAGAGAGAGAGAGAGAGAGAGAGAGAGAGAGAGAGAGAGAGAGAGAGAGAGAGGAGAGAGAGAGAGAGGAGAGAGAGAGAGAGAGAGAGAGAGAGAGAGAGAGAGAGAGAGAGAGAGAGTGAGGAGAGAGAGAGAGAGAGAGAGAGAGAGAGAGAGAGAGAGAGAGAGAGAGAGAGGGTGAGGGGGGTGAGGAGAGAGAGATAGAGAACGAGAAAACATACAGACTGACAGGCACAAACACGCATATTTACACACTCGCGTAGGGGGGGGGCCTTGCGGCTGAGTGGATAGCGCTGTAGAGTCGTAGTCATAAGGGCCGGGGTTCGATCCCCGGGCGAGGAAGAAACAGATGGGCAGAGTTTCTTTCACATTGTTGCTCCTGTTCACCTTGCAGTAAATAGGTACCTGGGAGTTAGACAGCTGCTACGGGCTGCTTCTTGAAGATGTGCGCGTGTGTTAGAGAGAAATTATATGTTGTAGAAATAATAGAGGAAAAAATAAATTGGTTAGAAAGGCGGGGTGATGACTTTCACCTATCAGGTGAAAGAAAAAACCCTCAGCCCAATTTGTTTGTGCGGCGATCGAAAATCGAACCGGGATTCCTAGACTGCGAATCCTGAACGCGCTCCGCTCGGCTGCCACACCTTTTTTTAAGACTTCACCTTACAGCCGATAGCCACACCACACAGCCAAGAGTAGCACCATATACCCATGAGCCATACCAAGGATAGTCCTGAGCCACACCAACGAGCCATGAGCCATACCAAGGATAGTCCTGAGGCACACCAACGAGCCATGAGCCTCACCATATAGTCCTGAGCCACACCAAACAGCCACATCACCACCAAGTTCAAATATGTTTATTGAGACAAGAAAAAATACATCTCAAAGGGATAGAGTAGCTTAGGCTCTTCCTACAGACCCCCCTTTACCATATGCCCCCCTCCTACAGCAGGTATGGCCTGCACATCCACCAGAAGCTGGCAGCTGACAGGAAGACCACATTGAGAGTTGGCGTAGCAGGCGCGTCGCTGCCCAGGAGAGTAAGAGCCCTCTGGAGAGTAAATTATCCAGCGCAGCGTGGCTGATACCCCGCAGTGCCAAGCCATAAAGGCTGGTGATGGAGAGGTGACATTACCCTAGATGTGACGCTGGGATCTGTGATCTAACTCCGGCCAAAGCCTTTGCTTGGGGTTGCGTTTGTTGTTGCATAAGGAAAGCCATTGTGTGCCATCACTGCACAGAGGGGAAACTGTCTGCCATTATTTCTGCTGTAATCTGTCGACCATCTTGTTGCCTGTTGCATTTGATCTTTAAATAGGAATCGAAACATCCTTAAATATCTATATACTCGTGTAAAATTCGTTCAATAGCATGCTACACTTACATTAAATATATATATTTTTTTATAGATACTCAAGGTTAGCCTGGGGATTATTTTTTCCATATATAGCCTTTTCTTTTATTGATTCTTTTGTCTAGAATAATCACGTTGCCTCTTTGTCGATTTTATGGCCCTATAACATCTTTTATCGCTCGAATACTACTTCTGGCGCTTTTTTTTAACCAGTGATATGAGGCTCAGTTTCTTTAACAAATCTCTATAGCCCATTCTTTCTAGTTCTGGTAAAGAATTAGTTTAACATACACAGAGAAACCTCATTAACATGATTTATCACGTTGATATATAGTGACTAGAGCGCCTCTGGGAACACTTAGCGCATAGATTCGAACTCTATGTGGTTCGAACACTATGTAGCTCGAAAACTATGTGGGTCGAACCTAACAGACAGGTTCGAACCTATCCACAAGTTTATCAAGGCTCCTGTGGATTTGTTATTAGTTTAAAATCTTTTAATATTTCACGATTACTGCAGAATTTCCTGTGGTGTGGGTTTTCTGAAGGACTCTTCGTTTGCATGTTTATAAATATGAAGGAGTAAAGTTTGCCTGTGTTAAATGGGTTGCTTATTGTAGAATACATGGGAGTGCTGACATGCAAGTAGAGCAGTACAATATAGATAGTTGAATTAATTGAAGATGATATCTCATCCTCTTTAATCAAATCTACTTGGGATTACAGCAAGGAAGATGACTAGACTTGAGCATGGAAGGTGACTGGACGCCAACCTCATACGTAATTGAACTCCAGCATGGAAAGCGACTGGACTTTAACAAGGAAGGAGATTTGACTTTATCAGTGGACGAGACTGGACTCTGTTAAGGAAGGAGATTCGATTACAGCAACGAAGTAGGTTGAACTCTATCAGAGGAGGAGAGTTCACTTTATCAAGGGAGGAAAATTAATTTTGGCAAGGGGGAAGACTGGAATTGAGCAAGGGAGAAGACTGAATTTATGCAAATGAGGAGACTGAACTCTCTCAAGGAAAGTGATTGAACTCTATCAAGGAAGAAGACTGGACTCTAGCTTCCAAAGACACAAATGTGAGTGGCAGAAAGTACATGAACAAAAATATATATATATATATATATATATATATATTATATATATATATATATATATAATATAATATATATATATATATATATTATATATATATATATATATATATATATATATATTATACACACATTAAACACAACAGCATTGTGACTATTATTAATTTTCTTTTGGATGTTTTCCATTCTATGTAAATATCTTCTACCATCTGGAGGGTGAAGAAACGCCAGATCACTTAACCTTTCCATTTTCCACAAATCCACAAAGGGCCTTGATGTGGGTTCGAACCTACACACAGGATTTGCTCATTTGATCACGCTATTTTGATTTTCTGTGTATATAGAGATCAAGACATTTATAAGTATGGGTACACCTCTCTCTAACCCCCTTAACCTAACCTAACCTAACCTAACCTAACCTAACCTCTCTCTAACCCCCTTAACCTATTCACCTAGCCCCCCTTAATCGTAGGGAGCCACACAAGCTTCAGCCCCGCTCCTGTGTCAGGTAAGTCCATCGCGGGCTCACCATAGTCCGTGCTACTTGGAACTTTTATGTTGTTGTTGTTGTTCAAGATTCACTACTTGAAACAAAAAGTCCCAAGTAGCACGGGCTATGGTGAGCCCGTAGTTGGAACTTTTTGTTCCCAGTAGCTGAATCTTAAACAACGTAGGGAACGGCGAAGGATAGGGTGAGGGAGCGAGTTATGAGGAGAAAGCGCCTAGCCATTATGACTATATAGCGCATGGAAGGGGTCAGGATAGGGATTTGGGATGGGACGAGGAAAGGAAGGAATGGTGCCCAACCACTGGGACAGTCGGGGATTATAAAGAAGCCTCCATTACACGAAGCCTCCCACGATGCTCCCACGTAAAATAAACAGGAACGACATCAAACAAAACCGGGAACCGAAAGTCGAACCCTCTTGCGTGGCTCCGACTTACCTTTCAGCCAAGATCACCTGGGTAATGAAGGAACAAGGACTGCTTTTGTATACACACACACACACACACACACACACACACACAC
>NW_025574720.1:10000-39679 GCF_020424385.1 Procambarus clarkii
GTAAGCACAAGTGGATGTACATCAGTAAGCACAAGTGGATGCACATCAGTAAGCACAAGTGGATGTTCATCTGTAAGCACAAGTGGATGTACATCTGTAAGCACAAGTGGATGTTCATCTGTAAGCACAAGTGGATGTTCATCTGTAAGCACAAGTGGATGTTCATCTGTAAGCACAAGTGGATGTACATCTGTAAGCACAAGTGGATGTTCATCTGTAAGCACAAGTGGATGTACATCTGTAAGCACAAGTGGATGTTCATCTGTAAGCACAAGTGGATGTTCATCTGTAAGCACAAGTGGATGTACATCAGTAAGCACAAGTGGATGTACATCAGTAAGCACAAGTGGATATATGCAGGCGATGAGTCACAATAACGTGGCTGAAGTAGTTTGACCAGACCACACACTTGAAGGTGAAGGGACGACGACGTTTCGATTTGAGAATGGTCCAGGACGGACCGAAACGTCGTCGTCCCTTCACCTTCTAGTGTGTGGTCTGGTCAAAGTGGATATACTATAGAGTGCGCCATTAGATGTTCACCTGACTGCTCGAGTAATTTCTCAAGCTTAATACCGTACATATTTGCAATAAATTAATTCATTGAACCACCACAATCAATCAATAAAATAATACGAACTTTTCCACCGAAAATAATATTTCGCCACCGACTGAAATCATGTCCTAGACACGAATGAAGAAAACAATGCGAAACCCACGGAGAATACGTACCTAATGGGAGCCGGTCGGACAGCACGCGGGACTTGTGATCCTGTGGTCCTGGGTTCGATCCCAGGCGCCGGCGAGAAACAATGGGCAGAGTTTCTTTGACCCTATGCCCCTGTTACCTAGCAGTAAAATAGGTTCCTGAATGTTAGTCAGCTGTCACGGGCTGCTTCCTGAGGGTGGAGGCCTGGTCGAGGACCGGGCCGCGGGGACACTAAAAAGCCCCGAAATCATTTCAAGATAACCTATATTGAAAATCAAACCTCAATATACCCCAAAATATATTCAATTTGTCCTGGAAAACTTAAAATGGGAAAGTTTTTTAATAGACTAAAAAAACATCACCAATTATTCCACTAAGAAGTACTGAAGACTTAGAGCTACTTTTTAAGCTTACAAGCGCCAGCAACTTGGCATAGAAGGAGCACTAAGTCTTCTGTACGGCTTAGTGGAATAATTTTTATTTTATTTTAGAAGCTATTAAAAAAGTCTTTTTTAAGTTTTTCCAGGGCAAGACATATGAGAGGAAGGTCTTTAAGTGTGTTATATTATGGAGCGTACAGGCTCCATAATGGAGCTTTTAAATATGAATTGCAAATTAGAACTTTAATATTCACGAGAAAAGTATCTTTTTGAAAGGGGCTTAACCAAAAAAAAAAGTATGTGTTTTATCTCATGTGTATGTGTATGTGTTGTGTGTGTTTATGTACCTTAACCTCTTTGGTACTGCCAACGGCTGTCGGGTATTTTATATATATATATCATATACATAAATTATAGGATATCTGATATATATCAAACAATTTCTGTTATTATTACTTTTTTTCTATTTAGTGGTAACCTGTTTACTGTTTGGTGAACAGAGGTATAAGGTGAAAGAAAATGTTACCTTAACGCTCAGTCCTTCAACGGGGGGATCGAACCAGTAATCCTCATTTGATATGCAACGAAGTAGCATAGAAGCACTATGGGATCCCTGTATATGTGTGTGTGTGTGTGTGTGTGTGTGTGTGTGTGTGTGTGTGTGTGTGTGGGTGTGTGTGTGTGTGTGTGTGTGTGTGTGTGTGTGTGTGTGTGTGTGTGTGTGTGTGTGTTCACCAAGACATGCTATCAATTTTTAACACCAATTCTATCTTTATAATTCCTCTGAGAATCTTTCACGTAGTTATCATGTCTCCTCCAGTCCTTGAATATTAAAGCGTGAGGGAGGAACTGGCACCTTAACCTCTTCTCATAGTGGGTAAGGAAGATTCTATAACAAAGAGATTGTGTGGGTGGCCAACACTGAGGTATGGAGTGGGAGGAGGGTTTGTGGGGGTTGGAGGGGAACGTTGCTGTGGGCTTTACGAAGGAAGGAAGTGAAGCGTTTTATGAATAATGAATTGAAACATTGCTTGGAGGGGGAGGCCGCGGCATTTTGGGGGAGTTTAAGTCGTTGTGGGGATCGTCCGAATGCGCTGTTGGGGGAAGGGAAGACTACAAAGGGGGGAAGAAGAGAGGAGGAGGAGGAGGAGAAGGTGATGAGGGGGAGGAAGGAAGCGTTGAGAAGAGAGGAAGGAGGCACTGTGGGACTTGGTTGGTCTTGGCACCAAGAAGGAAAGAGAAAAGGGAAGCTTTAGGAGGGATGAGAGGAAATGACAAGGAAGGTGGGATAATCAGAAAGATTAACGGAAATGAGAGAAGGGAGAAAGAGGCGAAAGACGAAAACGAGGAAAAAAAACAAACACAAAAATGACGAGAGAAAGAGAAGAGGGACAAACAAAGCAAAAGGAAAGAACAGAAAGTGAGAAAGAGAATTTGAAATAATGATATTTAGGAAGAAAAACAAGAAGAGACAGTGAGGATGAGACCCAGAGAAGAAAGAGGGAGAGGGAACTTTATATAAAAATCGAGAGACAAGTAGAGAGGAGAAAACCTATCGTGAGAACTGGTCAAAAACCTGTTTAAAACTTGTCTTTTCATTCCACGTTTGACTTTCATGCCGCTCAAATGTCCATCACGTTTTGATGGTACGAAAAGCGTCATGATTCTATGCTATTAAACAGCCACAATCGTTCGAACCTACAATGAGCCACAATACCGTGGCTGAAGATACAATGACCAAACCCCACATCAGAAAAACGGAGCCTTAGTGTCAGGTTTCTGCTCCCTGGTGCTTACCGCGTTCTTTCATCGGCAAGTCTTGGGGTCTCTTACTGTCATATTTTTTTTAGTACCTTGTTGTAAAGCAAGGCTAGAAATCATTAAACAACGTGATCAATATACTCGATTTTTTTTTAATTCTTATTGATGTTTGTCGAACTTTGATGTGATGAATTGAGTTAAAATCATGTTTTTGCAGCAAATGAACATTCAACTTCCAAAATGTTTTCCTGGTTTATTTTCATGTCATTACTTACCCTATATAATTATCCAAAACGATCATATCCTCCTTGTTTCAAGGCATGTATGAGGTGATTAGGGAATCGAATCCTCTATATCACGCTTTTTGAACCAGGTGGAGAGGCATAGAGTGTGTCCTTCACTCTATATCACACTCCATAAACCGCTCTCAATACTGTTTGTCAGGTGAAAGGCGAAATGCACTTAGATATGCAGATTGAAATTCATCAACTCCCGCAGCTGCACCCTGAAGGTGGTTCAACTGATTGGGGATTGGCAGCTCTGATGTAGTGATTGGGGCCCTATTGGCAATACCCTTCGGGCCATTTAGACGTGGTTGTGAAGTTGATGTTGTATGATTGAATAAATTTAACGTGAGATAGAGAAAAACCTGTGGATAAGATGCTACAGTTTTGTGAACGAAAAACGCTGTTTTGTGAATATATTTTTTTTAGGAAAGTACTTTAACACAATAAAATAAATGTAATGTAGGTAAATGTGTAAATCATATGTAATAAATGTATATGAGCTCATTGAAGGTTTAGAAATAAATTTGATGTTTTGTTGAAAATGTGAAATGTGCGTTCTTGTTTGCAGGCTACAGTGGAAAGGTACAAGGCTACAGTGGAAAGGTACAAGGCTACAGTGGAAAGGTACAAGGCTACAGTGGAAAGGTACAAGGCTACAGTGGAAAGGTACAAGGCTACAGTGGCAAGGTACAAGGCTACAGTTGGAGAGAAAATTTTATTTCACGACAGTTATAATTTGTGTATCAAAGTTGCCAACCAGGAAAATTACATTAATTTCAGGTCATTAACACCATTCGCAAACTGCCTGCATCTCTGTTTTTTCCCTCTCTGTTTCTTTATTTCCCTTTCTCTGTTTTACCGTCTCTATGTACAATCCACATATTTGCTTTCGGTCTGTTTCTTATATATATCATTTCCTCCCTTTTCCTGTTTTCGTTGTTCTATACGGAATTGTTCTTTAGTTCTTTGAGGTTATCAATTTTGAGATGATTTCGGGGCTTAGCGTCCCCGTGGCCCGGTCCTCGACCAGGCCTCCTTTTTGTTACACACCTCCAGAAAGCAGCCCGTAGCTCTAACTCCCAGGTACCTATTAAGTTCTAGGTGAACAGATGCATTAGAGTGAAAGAAACTCTGCCTGTTTGTTTCTGCCTTCGCCGGGGATCGAACCCGGAATCATAGGACTGCGAATTCCGAGCGCTGTCCACTAAGTTGTCAGTGGCGGTCCCATGTTCAGTGGCCCTTCATTTCCTTCCCTCTGTCTCTCTTTCATTCTCTTTCTCTCTCTCTCTCTCTCTCTCTCTCTCTCATTTCTCTCCTTCTCTCTCTCTCTCTCTCTTTCTCTCTCTCTCTCTCTCTCTTCTCTCTCTCTCTCTCTCTCTCATTCTCTCTCTCTCTCTCTCTCTCATTCTCTTTCTCTCTCTCTCTCATTCTCTTCTCTCTCTCTCTCTCATTCTCTTTCTCTCTCTCTCTCTCATTCTCTTTCTCTCTCTCTCTCATTCTCTTTCTCTCTCTCTCTCTCTCTCTTTCTCTCTCTCTCTCTCTCATTCTCTTTCTCTCTCTCTCTCTCATTCTCTTTCTCTCTCTCCTTGTCCAGAGAGCAGGTCAATAATTCTCTCATTCACATTACAGTGTTGAGGACGAAGGAAAATGGCGCTAAGCGGTACTCAGCCACCTGCACGCTGTCATAATTTTTTCCGAGGGAAATTTCCTGTACGTTGACAGGTCGTACGGGAACGACGGTGCTGTTTATATTCCAGCACGACCATGATGGTCGTCGCCCCGTGTGTCGTCTGCCTGGTGAAGGCTGCAGCTGCTGCCTTCTGGGCTGAAATTCACCAATACTGATTCATCCGGATACGACGGGTGAGATGAGAGATGAACGGTTCAATCTGATACAGCTAATGTTATTAAAGAAGATATTTTGATTTTTTTTTCCTTATAATTTTGCGTGTTTTTATATTACAAAATTCGTTTCTATTACATACGTTTATTTGAAGAGTTTTTACGGCCTGCTAAGAAGCCCGCGACGTCCTTTTCATCAATGAGAAATGAATAATTTGATAGCATTTTAGGGTATTTCCCACTCTTATCTATTCTCTAACTCATTTAAATAGTGTGATTTCTAGTATGACTCCATGTTCTCAGCTATTCCTTTGATCTTGTCAAATTAGGAGTCTTCCTGCTTAACCTATTTAGCCAGCTGGAAGCATTTAGAGAGTCTAATTCATGGCTTCTCGTTGGGTTGAAGTCCTGTCAACCTCTGGAAGTTTAATAAGGTTATTATCAACCAGAAAAGTACACTTTAGCTCAGAATATATTCCACGACACCAAGGAAACTCAGAATGAATATTCAACCAGATGCGAGGAACACTTCTTGATGCATATGTACTTTGATATTTATTTATGTCTGGTGTAGTGACTTGACAGTATGGAAGGAAAGGGTATGGTATGTAGACAGGAAGAGGTATGCCCGGTATAGTGACTGGACAGAAGCAGTATGTCCGATGTGGTGACTGGACAGAAAGAAGTATGTCCGGTATTGTGACTGGACAGAAAACAGTATGTCCAATGTGGTGACTGGACAGAAAGAAGTATGTCCGGTATTGTGACTGGACAGAAAACAGTATGTCCAATGTGGTGACTGGACAGAAAGAAGTATGTCCGGTATAGTGACTGGACAGAAAGCAGCATGTCCAATGTGGTGACTGGACAGAAAGAAGTATGTCCGGTATTGTGACTGGACAGAAAACAGCATGTCCAATGTGGTGACTGGACATTGTCCAGTCCAGAGATTGTCCTTTGATGGAATCTAGCCATGGTGGTCTTACTTTATAATTTAATTCTATCAATTACATTTTTTTTCATTATGATTAGTTCCCACTGCTGTTTTTCCGTCCTTTGCTAATATTTTAAGAAACATTTAGTGATATAACATTTCCAAGGCTCGAGTTAAGATTATATCATGTTCTGTGAAACGCTCGTTAAGGATCATTATGATTAATGAGTAATTTAGTCTAATATTGTGATCAGCGGAGTGTTAAAGGCGATCAAAGCTGGATGTGAATCGTACACACTAATAACAGCCTAATGAGCTACAATCTTTATTAATTGTAATTGAATTAGCACATTTATGTTAATTATTAAGCATGATTTTTGTCTATACTTTCATGTTCATTATGAATTTGGTAACTAATCTAATAATAACGAAGGTGGAGCGTAAGTAGTTGAGGCTTAACTATTGCTGATAACGAGGCCTCTTAAGATTAGAGCTGGAACTTTTAATAATGCTCTTATTGCACGCTAATGTCTTCCTGTTGCACAAAGGAGATTACTGTTGCTGTTGATATTATCAACGTCGCTAATGTCGCCGTTGTCACCGACATTGTACCTGCCAGCACTACTACTGTTGTCTTCACTGTTATCGCCAGTGGTTCCAACGCCATCATGGCAACCATTGTCATCACCACTGCCCTCCTCTTCATCACCACTGTCCCAATCACTGTCAACATCACCACTGACCCTACCAACAACATCACCACCACCACCACTGTCCCCATCACTGTCATCACCACCCCTGTTGTCCCTCCACTCTCCCCCATCACCACTACCACCATTGTTCCCACCACCATCACCAACACTGTTCCAACCACCACATCTATCACCGCCGCCACCACCATCATCACACAATTGCCTCCAACATGTCAATCATCAGCGCCTCCATCGCTACCACTGTTTCTACCACACCCGCTTCCAAAATCAATCAACAGTGTTCCAGGCAAGCACAACCTTCCCAACGTTGGGCTCACGAGTTTCCTTCCAAGACATCAAACATCTCTGCTCTCAGCCTATGTAACCGGTACTCGATATGTTTGAGTTACATAGTAGTAGGAAATCCATCAGTCTCAGGAAACTATGGAGTTGCGCTCTGGTTGTCGGTCTGGAGTGGCCTCTCCAGGGCGCAATAGGTTGATACGGGGGGAGAAGCTGTTACCCATGCAGCAGGTTCCCACCCCCTCTCTCTCCACGGCGCCGAAAGTCTCCGGCTAAAGAATAAAGTAACAGTAGAGGATATGTAACATTATATGATATATAGCTGCTTACCGCTAGAGGAAAATATCTAATATATATATATATTTTGAATGTCAAAAAAAGATTGACTCAGCATTCACATTTCTCTTCCAAGAAGCAGCAAATTTTTCAGTCTTCTGATCTGATTAATACCTTTTATTTTGAGCACTAAATATTCTTTCAAAATTGTTCAGTATGATAATTCTTTTCCTCCCATATGCTTATCGTTTTGTGTGTGTTGCTGAATAATTTGTTTTATTCGTTGCTTGTTTTCGATTCGATATATTTCCCTTGTTGGCGTCGTCCAATATTGTTTAATTAACAGTCGTGTTATCTATACAGTCATGTTAAAGTGGCATATACTCAACTTTCTTATCTTCAATGAGTAATTAAAGAGTTTATTATTTGTATATAAATATATACATATATATATATATATATATATATATATATATATATATATATATATATATATATATATATATATATATATATATGAAAATAAAATTAAAACCTTTTAAATAGTCAAGATATCAAAAGAACACAAATTAAAATTATATATATATATATATATATATATATATATATATATATATATATATATATATATATATATATATATATATATATATATATATATATATAACTGTGTGTGTGGTGTGTGGTGTGTGTGCCTTAATGTGTGTGTGTGTACAACTACATGGTGTTGCGTGTGTGTGTGTGTTCTGGGTGTGAGTTTCAGTGATATTGCAATGGGGACCATAAGGCTTGTTCGCATAAAATATATTATATATAATATATATCATAGATATATATAGAATACAAATTATATATATATATATATATATATATATATATATATATAACTGAAAACTCACATATATATATATATATATATATATATATAATATAAAACTATATATATATATATATATATATATATATATATATATATATATATAACTGAAAACCCACACCTCAGTTGTATATAGTCCTGGGGACCATTCAGGCTTGTTTGCATATATATATATATATATATATATATATATATATATATATATATATATATATATATATATATATATATAACTAGCGTTGACTGATATAAATCCTTATTAAGACGCAAAGTCTAGTCATAAATGGCAAGGAGAGAGAGAGAGAGAGAATACACACGCCAGACAGCTTAAGCCTCAAAACATACACGATGAGTAATTGCACTTCCCAAATAGGTCACAAAGGATTACTGCTTACACAACCTAATTAATGTATCTAGCAAATCTTACTAATTATGAAACTGTCCTTGGGTTATATATAAAATTTAATATATATTTATATATATGTCACAGCACAGGAGTTCTGGTAGTATTCGTATGTAGGTGGAGGTGGTGGTAAGAATATTTGGAGGTAGGTGGTAGTGGAAACCTTTGTTGGTTAACAAGAGCTGGAATATATATTTTAGGCCTGACAGTTGAGTGGACAGCGCTCGCGATTCGTGGTCCTGAGGTTCCGGGTTCGATCCCCGGTGGAGTCGGAAACAAATGGCCAGAGTGTCTTTCTTCGCGTTGACCCTGTTACCTAGCAGTAAATAGATATCTGGGAGTTAGACAGCTGCTACGGGCTGCTTCCTGGGGGTGTGTAACTAAAAAGAAACCTGGTCGAGGAACGGGCCGAGGGGAAGCTAAGCCCCGAAATCATCTCAAGATAACCTCATGAAGATATGTAGTGGTGTTGGCATTTGTAAAGAGGCGGTAGCTCTAATATTTGTAGGTAGCTAATGATAAAATTATTAATATAAAAATATATTAATAATATAAATAATAAAAATAAAGGTTAAAATAAAGATAATGTAAAGGTTGAGAATGACATCTAGAGGATATGATACTTTGTGAAACTAGAAATATTTTTTAGAGGCATAAATTAGAGTTCCTTCAAAGCAATTTACAGAACATTTCTTAGACCAATACTGGAATATGAAGCACCAATATGAAAACTTCATCGTGTGAATCATAAGAGCAACATTTAAAAAAGTATAGAAGTTTGCAAGAAGATTAGAGCCAGAGCTAAGATGGTTAAGCTATGAGGATAAGCTAATGGAAATATATCTCACAACCCAAGAGGACAGAAGTAATAGCGGAGATATGATCACAACATACAAGATACAGAAAGGACTAGACAAGGTGGACAAGGACAGCCCCTTTTAAACTGTGAGAAAGTATGACAAGAGGACATAAGTGGAAGCTGTAAACACAATTAAGTCGAAGAAATATATGGAAATATTCGTAATATTCGCACGGTGGTCAGCAAATGGAATTGATTAAAAGAAGAAGTTGGGGAAGCCACCTCCAACTTTAAAACAAGATTGGGCAAGGAATTCGTACATTAGGGTAATTAACTTATAACCCAACAGGCTCAGTGGGGGGGGGAGGGCCATCACGATTTAACTCCTTCCTACCCGTCATTGTGGCCTCCTTCCTCTCTGCTCTTGCAGTGGTCTACTTATTTTTCTTATCTTCTTCTTCCCCCTCCCCATTTGTTAAGCATTTATTTGATAATTCGTTTCGTCAATTTTCTGTTTGCATTGAAAGGGTTTCGGTAGTATAGTCGGGTTCGTTCTTGACGCACAATCGCGAAATCCGGGTTCGAATCTCGTGCGGGTGCAGAATGTTTGGGGCGAGTTTCACCAAATGCATCTGTTCACCTAGGAATATATGGGTATCCAGGCGGTAGTCAGCTTGCTGTGGGGTTGCGTCCTGGGGAGGGTCAGTAGTTCGACCTTGCGAGGGACCTTTGATATAAGCTTAACTTGAATATAAACACTGGTTGCCTGTTCCCTCGATACAATGAGTTATTACTCCCGCCGTTTTCCCGCGCATTGTCATGATGTACTGGAAAACGATGAACTGAATTCATTCGGTTACAGTGACGAAGAAAATGAATAGTGAAGATGATTATGGCGATGAAGATAGCATAAGCATTGAAGATATTGAGTAGTGAAGATGTCAGATGAAGGGAGAGAGAGAAAGAAGAGAGGTGGAATGGGTTTGGGAGGGTAGAGACTGACTCTCCCGGGCACCACCGGGTAAACAGTAAATTAGAGCAGCGAGAAATGCCATGAATACACTAATTGCTATTCAGGGATCGCCCAGTCTCTGATAGTTACAGCACCAGTATTACCGCAAGTGTTACAGGTATCCTAACCTAACCTAACCTAACCTCACCTCACCTCACCTCACCTCACCTCACCTCACCTAACCTAACCTAACCTAACCTCACCTCACCTCACCTAACCTAACCTAACCTAACCTAACCTAACCACCTCACCTAACCTAACCTAACCTAACCTAACCTCAACTCACCTCACCTCACCTAACCTCACCTAACCTAACCTAACCTAACCAAACTACCTCACCTAACCTAACCTAACTAACCTAACCTAAACCTAACCAAACTTAACTAACCTAACCTCTAACCTCACCTAACCTAACCTTAATAAAAAATATAAATTTGTATCACAAGAATAATTTTCCCCTCGCTCCACCAACCACTTGGGCTGGACGGTAGAGCGACGGTCTCGCTTCATGCAGGTCGGCGTTCAATCCCCGACCGTCCACAAGTGATTGGGCATCATTCCTTTCCCCCTCCCCATCCCAATCCTTATCCTGACCCATTCCAAGTGCTATATAGTCGTGATGGATTCGTGCTTTTCCCTGATAGTTCCCTTCCCTTCTCCTTGTTTATTGCATTATAGAGCTCATGCAAGCTCGGTCTTGATGGGATACGAACCCTGAAGAGGACAGTATCCCTTATCCGCTCGATAACGTAAATGCAGCTGTATTCGACAATGTCGAATTCAGAGTAAATTTCTTCATAAACCATAATAGACTCGTCCTTGTAGATTTCGGGACTGGATGTTTTGGCGGGGAACAGGAGCTGAAACACAACCCAGGTATTGGTGAGTATACTGGACATGCATGCGCACGAATGCACGCGTATGCACACACAAACAGCAGAAAAAAACACACAAAATGATATCCAAAACGCACTCAAATAGCAGATAAGACACACACTAAACGACACTCAAAGTGCACTTAAATACCAGATAAAACATACTTAAAATAACACCCAAAACGCACTCAAATAGCAGATAAAACACACACAAAACGAAACCCAAAACGCACAATACAGCAGAACAAGGCAACGAAATAAACACACACACACACACACACACACACACACACACACACACACACACACACACACACACACACACACACACACACACACAATCAAGCAATGCTTGATTTGATATTTACCCTAAATGAGTGAGATATAAGAGAAGTTAAGATGGAAGCGCCCTTGGGAATGAGTGACCACAGTGTATTGAACTTTGGGTACCTGGTAGAGCTAGGACTTATCTCCCCCCAAAAAGAACTAGGAATCAAAAGGCTGGCATACCGAAAGGGGAATTATGAACAGATGAGAAGTTTCCTAAGTGAAATACCTTGGGACACAGACCTCAGAGACAAGTCTGTACAGGGTATGATGGACTATGTTACCCAAAAGTGTCAGGAGGCAGTAAACAGGTTCATCCCGGCCCAAAGGGAAAAATCCGAGAAGCAACAGAAGAATCCATGGTATAATAGGGCATGTATGGAAGCGAAGAAACTGGACAAAAGGGCGTGGAGGAACTTCAGGAATAACAGAACATCAGAAAGCAGAGAGAGATACCAGAGAACCAGGAATGAGTACGTCAGGGTGAGAAGAGAAGCAGAGAAAATTTTTTAAAATGATATAGCAAACAAAGCCAAGACCGAACCAAAGCTACTCCACAGTCACATCAGAAGGAAAACAACAGTGAAAGAACAGGTATTGAAACTTAGAACAGGCGGGGACAGGTATACAGAGAATGACAGAGAGGTGTGTGAGGAACTCAACAAGAGGTTCCAGGAGGTCTTCACAATAGAACAGGGTGAGGTCACTGTGCTAGGAGAAAGGGAGGTAAACCAGGCGGCCTTGGAGGAGTTCGAAATTACGAGAGAGGAGGTCAAGAGACACCTGCTGGATCTGGATGTTAGAAAGACTGTTGGTCCAGATGGGATCTCACCATGGGTACTGAAAGAGTGTGCAGAAGCACTTTGCTTGCCACTCTCCATAGTGTATAGTAAGTCACTAGAGACGGGAGACCTACCAGAAATATGGAAGACGGCGAATGTGGTCCCAATATACAAAAAGGGCGACAGACAAGAGGCACTGAACTACAGGCCAGTGTCCTTGACTTGTATACCATGCAAGGTGATGGAGAAGATCGTGAGAAAAAACCTGGTAACACATCTGGAGAGAAGGGACTTCGTGACAAATCGCCAACATGGATTCAGAGGGGGTAAATCTTGCCTTACAGGCTTGATAGAATTCTACGATCAGGTGACACAGATTAAGCAAGAAAGAGAGGGCTGGGCGGACTGCATTTTCTTGGATTGTCGGAAAGCCTTTGACACAGTACCGCATAAGAGGCTGGTACATAAGCTGGAGAGACAGGCAGGTGTAGCTGGTAAGGTGCTCCAGTGGATAAGGGAGTATCTAAGCAATAGGAAGCAGAGAGTTACGGTGAGGGGTGAGACCTCCGATTGGCGTGAAGTCACCAGTGGAGTCCCACAGGGCTCTGTACTCGGTCCTATCTTGTTTCTGATATATGTAAATGATCTCCCGGAGGGTATCGATTCATTTCTCTCAATGTTTGCGGACGATGCTAAAATTATGAGAAGGATTAAAACAGAAGAGGACTGTTTGAGGCTTCAAGAAGACCTAGACAAGCTGAAGGAATGGTCGAACAAATGGTTGTTAGAGTTTAACCCAACCAAATGTAATGTAATGAAGATAGGTGTAGGGAGCAGGAGGCCAGATACAAGGTATCATCTGGGAGAGGAAATTCTTCAGGAGTCAGAGAAGGAAAAAACTTGGGGGTTGATATCACGCCAGACCTGTCTCCTGCAGCACATATCAAGCGGATAACATCAGCGGCATATGACAGGCTGGCCAACATACGAACGGCATTCAGAAACTTGTGTAAAGAATCATTCAGAACTTTGTATACCACATATGTCAGGCCAATCCTGGAGTATGCAGCCCCAGCATGGAGTCCATATCTAGTCAAGGATAAGACTAAACTGGAAAAGGTTCAAAGGTTTGCCACCAGACTAGTACCCGAGCTGAGAGGTATGAGCTACGAGGAGAGACTACGGGAATTAAACCTCACTTCGCTGGAAGACAGAAGAGTTAGGGGGGACATGATCACCACATTCAAGATTCTGAAGGGGATTGATAGGGTAGATAAAGACAGTCTATTTAACACAAGGGGAACACGCACAAGGGGACACAGGTGGAAACTGAGTGCCCAAATGAGCCACAGAGATATTAGAAAGAACTTTTTTAGTGTCAGAGTGGTTGACAAATGGAATGCATTAGGGGGTGATGTGGTGGAGGCTGACTCCATACACAGTTTCAAGTGTAGATATGACAGAGCCCGATAGGCTCAGGAATCTGTACACCTGTTGATTGACGGTTGAGAGGCTGGACCAAAGAGCCAGAGCTCGACCCCCGCAAACACAACTAGGTGAGTACACACACACACACACACACACACACACACAAAACACGAAAAATAAAATCGCAAATAAACAAATATCCGCAAAGACACATACACGACAAACACCAATCCATTACCATCCCCCCCACCTCCCTTCCCCCCGGTCACAAGCTGCACGATAAGGATATCAAAAACATTATTTTTTTGTTCATTCAGAACTGCAAATCAAAACAATGTTTACCGTGATACCGGGCAGCTGCACGCCTACAGCAGCGCCATATGGTACCGGTTTTCAACTAACTGGTAAATTTAAAGAAAATAAATTGCAAGTAAAATTAGTCTTTTCCAGATAAATAACTCCATATCTCCACGTGAAATTGTAAATATTTTTTTTTAATTTTGGTCGCGGACTGGTGGCAAGTATATTAGGAGAATATTATAAATACATATTGTTACAGTGCTCTCTCCTATTTCTCCCGTATGCCTGCTTCAAGAGTCATATCAGCTTTCTCTACTGATTCCCTGAGATACAGGGAATCTCAGGGAATTCCCTGAGATACAGGGAATCTGGCCGATCTGGCGGCCAGATCGGCCACCAGATAAGGGAGAAATCTACACTATAAGTTTGTAGGTAAGGGGAAAGTGGTGCCCGGTACGCCCTACCTGCAGATCCGCCATTTTGTGGAGGGGCACCAGCCGAGTGCGGATTGGCTGACTTAGGTCACGGACCACCAATCAGAGCCGCCGTGACGTCACCGAGTGCCCCTGAGGACGCCAGCTGTGTTAGCGTCAGAGTTGGTCTGACTGCGAGAGGGGAAGGACGCTTCTCGATCATCTCTCGAGGTTTGGAGGCTCTTGGAGCCTTACTCAGTGGATTAAAACTAGCCATCGCAGCCCATCAGTGTTATTGAAGACCCTGTACTTCCGGGAAGCAAGAAGAAACCAAGTTCATTGCTCAGAGAAGCGCCAAAACTTGAAGAATCGGTCGGCGACGACGCTGGACGGGCGCCGCCTGATGCTAGAGGGTTTGGAAGGTGTGGTGGGCAAGTCTAGCTGTGACCGGGTCACGTTCACTGAGGATTTTGGAGGGACGACAACGTTCCTAGGGCAAGGAGCAACGCCTTGTGGAAGGGACGAGTGTGTGTGCTCAGTGAATGATTAGCTAAGTGATTAGCTCAGTGTCCACTGGTGAACCAGGATTGCGATATCTGAAACTCTGGGAGTGATTCGGCGACGACGCGAAGGCTTCACGACACCTGAGGACTTGTGGAACGTTCCTGGATCGTCAAGGACCGACTCAGGAAGCGTGGGAACCTCACACCATCGAGGGACAGGCGTCGTGAGCCAGGAATGTAAAGGTAGGTCAACTTCCCTTCCACTAACCCTTGTTTGAGTAGGCTAGATAGGCCACGATATTTACCTATGTTGCAGTATAACATTAATACGTTAGTAGTAGGATAGGCTGCAGTATCTTCTCAATATTTCTTATGTTTTTCTTCACTGTCGAGGGTAGTTGAAAAATTAACTCTCCAAAGTTCATTTACTCACTTTATTTATGGTCTGACGCCTAGAAGCGTTTCGCAAGACACATATTTGACATTGTCAAGACATTGTCATATTTTAACTATTGTCATTGCAAGACATTGTCATATTTTCACATGACAATGGGTAAAGATAATTCAGAACACGAATCAATGGGTACATTATATGTTTTCTTGCTTCTGTGTTGGTTCAGGGTCTTGAAGTTGGTAGAATGTAATTAGCCAAGTGTTAATTGACTGTTATTTGCTGGTGTTGACTTTTTGATGTGTAGGGCCTCACTGATGTCGAGTCTCCTGATATCGTTGTATCTGTCGATAATATCTGAGTTGATTGTTAAAATTTATCTGATGATGGTCTGGTTGTGTGTGGAGATTATATGCTCCTTGATGGAGCCCTGTTGTTTATGCATTGTTAGTCGCCGAGCAAGAGACGTTGTTGTCTTGCCTATATACTGAGATCTTAAGGGCTGATAGTCCCCAAGTGGGCATGTGAAGGGATAGACGACATTAATATCATTCAAGGCGTTCTGTTTGGTGTCTGGAGAGTTCTTCATGAGTAAGTTGGCCGTTTTCATGTTCTTGTAGTATTAATGTTTTTTTTTTATTATTTTTGCTAAAAACTAACACACTGGTCCCTACTACCATGGTGTACAATACCAGTACAGCAGACACACTACACTAGCGTGGTGTACAATACCAGTACAGCAGACACACTACACTAGCATGGTGTACAATACCAGTACAGCAGACACACTACACACTACCATGGTGTACAATACCAGTACAATACCATGGTGTACAATACCAGCAGACACACTACACTACCATGGTGTACAATACTACCTACCATGGGTGTACAATACCAGTACAGCAGACACACTACACTACCATGGTGTACAATACCAGTACAGCAGACACACTACACTACCATGGTGTACAATACCAGTACAGCAGACACACTACACTACCATGGTGTACAATATCAGTACCAGTACCATGGTGTACAATACCAGTACAGCACACTACACTACCATGGTGTACAATACCAGTACAGCAGACACACTACACTACCATGGTGTACAATACACACTACACTAGCGTGCTGTACAATACAGTACAGCAGACACACTACACTAGCGTGGTGTACAATACCAGTACAGCAGACACACTACATGGTGTACAATACCAGTACAGCAGACACACTACACTACCATGGTGTACAATACCAGTACAGCAGACACACTACACTACCATGGTGTACAATACCAGTACAGCAGACACTACCATGGTGTACAATACCAGTACAGCAGACACACAGACACACTACCATGGTGTACAATACCAGTACAGCAGACACACTACACTACCATGGTGTACAATACCAGTACAGCAGACACACCACACTACCATGGTGTACACAGTACAGCAGACACACACTACCATGGTGTACAATACCAGTACAGCAGACACACTACACTACCATGGTGTACAATACAGCAGACACACTACACTACCATGGTGTACAATACCAGTACAGCAGACACACTACACTACCATGGTGTACAATACCAGTACAGCAGACACACTACACTAGCATGGTGTATGGTGTACAGCAGACACATACCAGTACAGCAGACACACTACACTACCATGGTGTACAATACCAGTACAGCAGACACACTACACTACTAGCGTGGTGTACAATACCAGTACAGCAGACACACTACACTAGCGTGGTGTACAATACCAGTACAGCAGACACACTACACTAGCATGGTGTACAATACCAGTACAGCAGACACACTACACTAGACACACTACACTACCATGGTGTACAATACCAGTACAGCAGACACACTACACTACCATGGTGTACAATACCAGTACAGCAGACACACTACACCATGGTGTACAATACCAGTACAGCAGACACACTACACTAGCATGGTGTACAATACCAGTACAGCAGACACACTACACTAGCATGGTGTACAATACCAGTACAGCAGACACACTACACTAGCATGGTGTACAATACCAGTACAGCAGACACACTACACTAGCATGGTGTACAATACCAGTACAGCAGACACACTACACTACCAGTGGTGTACAATACCAGTACAGCAGACACACTACACTAGCGTGGTGTACAATACCAGTACAGCAGACACTACATGGTGTACAATACCAGTACAGCAGACACACTACACTACCATGGTGTACAATACCAGTACAGCAGACACACTACACTAGCATGGTGTACAATACCAGTACAGCAGACACACTACACTACATGGTGTACAATACCAGTACAGCAGACACACTACACTAGCATGGTGTACAATACCAGTACAGCAGACACACTACACTACCATGGTGTACAATACCAGTACAGCAGACACACTACACGTGGTGTACAATACCAGTACAGCAGACACACTACACTACCATGGTGTACAATACCAGTACAGCAGACACACTACCATGGTGTACAATACCAGTACAGCAGACACACTACACTACAATACCAGTACAGCAGACACACTACACTAGCGTGGTGTACAATACCAGTACAGCAGACACACTACACTACCATGGTGTACAATACCAGTACAGCAGACACACTACACTACCATGGTGTACAATACCAGTACAGCAGACACACTACACTACCATGGTGTACAATACCAGTACAGTAGACACACTACACTACCATGGTGTGCAATACCAGTACAGCAGACACACTACACTAGCGTGGTGTACAATACCAGTACAGCAGACACACTACACTACCATGGTGTACAATACCAGTACAGCAGACACACTACACTAGCGTGGTGTACAATACCAGTACAGCAGACACACTACACTAGCATGGTGTACAATACCAGTACAGCAGACACACTACACTACCATGGTGTACAATACCAGTACAGCAGACACACTACACTAGCGTGGTGTACAATACCAGTACAGCAGACACACTACACTAGCATGGTGTACAATACCAGTACAGCAGACACACTACACTAGCGTGGTGTACAATACCAGTACAGCAGACACACTACACTAGCGTGGTGTACAATACCAGTACAGCAGACACACTACACTACCATGGTGTACAATACCAGTACAGCAGACACACTACACTAGCGTGGTGTACAATACCAGTACAGCAGACACACTACACTACCATGGTGTACAATACCAGTACAGCAGACACTACTACTACACTAGCGTGGTGTACAATACCAGTACAGCAGACACACTACACTAGCATGGTGTACAATACCAGTACAGCAGACACACTACACTAGTGTGGTGTACAATACCAGTACAGCAGACACACTAAACTAGCATGGTGTACAATACCAGTACAGCAGACACACTACACTACCATGGTGTACAATACCAGTACAGCAGACACACTACACTCTGACCTATCCATCGTCATCTTGTACACCACACCCACTACCACCAGCACAACCACTACCACCACCAACTACCTCCAACAGCATCCACTACCAACAACAACCATTACCAACAACCATAACAACCACTACCACCATTAACAACCACTACGACCAACAACAACCATTACCAACAACAACAACCACCACTAACACCAACAACAACCTGCAATAGTGTGCGGGCCTGCGTGTCCACCACCACTAACAACCACTACCTACCAACGACCACCAACAACAACCACTATCACCAACAACACTAAATACCACCAGCAACGACCACTACCACCACCAACGAACACTACCACCAACGACCACTACCACCAACGACCACTACCACCACCAACGAACACTACCACCAACGACCACTACCACCACCAACGAACACTACCACAAACGACCACTACCAACAACGAACACTACCACCACCAACGACCACTACCACAAACGACCACTACCACCAACAACGACCTTTACCACCACCAACGACCACTACCAACAACGAACACTACCACCACCAACGACCACTACCACCACCAACGACCACTACCACCACCAACGACCACTACCACCACCACCGACCACTACCACCAACGACCACTACCAACAACGACCACTAACACCAACAACGACCACTACCAACAACGAACACTACCACAACCAACGACCACTACCACAACCAACGACCACTACCACCACCAACGACCACTACCACCACCAACGACCACTACCACCAACGACCACTAACACCAACAACGACCACTACCACCACCAACGACCACTACCACCACCAACGACCACTACCACCACCAACGACCACTACCACCAACGACCACTACCACCAACAACGACCACTACCAACAACGACCACTACCACCAACGACCACTACCACCAACGACCACTACCACCACCAACGACCACTACCACCACCAACGACCACTACCACCAACGAACACTACCACCACCAACGACCACTACCAATAACGACCACTACCACCAACGACCACTACCAACAACGACCACTACCACCACCAAAGACCACTACCACCACCAAAGACCACTACCACCACCAACGACCACTACCACCAACGACCACTACCACCAACGACCACTACCAACAACGACCACTACCACCACCAACGACCACTACCACCAACGACCACTACCAACAACGACCACTACCACCACCAACGACCACTATCACCACCAACGACCACTACCAACAACGACCACTACCACCACCAATGACGACTACCACCAACGACCACTACCAACAACGACCACTACCACCACCAACGACCACTATCACCACCAACGACCACTACCAACAACGACCACTACCACCACCAACGACCACCAACGACCACTACCACCACCAACGACCACCAACGACCACTACCACCATGAACGACCACTACCACCACCAACGACCACTACCACCGACCACTACCACCACCACTACCACCAACACTATAAAAATAAAAATAAATAAATTAGTAATAATAAATAAATAAATAAATAAATAAATAAAATTTAAATAAAATTAAAACTAAATAAAATTAAAATTAAATCAAAATTAAATCAATAAAAAATTAATAAATAATAACTAAATAAATAAATAAATAACCTAACTACTAGCCTGAGGTGGTGGTGAACCCGCAGACCCGCAGACGATGGGTGGTAGTGAACCCGCAGACCCGCAGACCCGCAGACCCACGATCACAGGGAGGATTGGGAATGGACTTGTCAGGGAAAAGCGCCAAGCCGTCAGTCACACATTGCACTTATATCATCCCTATTATAGTACTTGGAGGGGATCAGGATCAGGATTAGGGATGGAGGCCTGGTCGACGACCGGGCCGCGGGGACGCTAAGCCCCGGAAACACCTCAAGGTAACCTCAAGGGACGGGGGAAAGGAATGGTGCTCCCCAGCGCTCCAGGACGCTCGGGGATTGAACTCTGGCCTGCATAAAGCGAGACCGTCACCCTTCACGATGGGTCGGTTTTTATTCCTTTTTACATTTTATTTTGTATTGTTTTAATTTTTTCTGACGTTCCGCAACGAGTTTTTCAATATCATTAATTGCTGTCAATACATTTTCTTCAAGTCCCATAACTTCGATTGGGCCTTGTTCCCCTCGTCCAGGAACGGTGATTTTTACGTGGTGTTTTTCGGTGAGTTTGTTTATTGTATCACCCTTGGGGCCAAGGATCACTTTCCTGTGTTCCTCTCCGACTTCTATGGTCTTTTAAATGGTCTTTTTCTGATGTTACGCCACGAGTTCTTCAATATCATTAATTGCTGACAGTACATTTTCCTCAAGTCCAATAACTTCTGTTGGGCCTTATTCCCCTCGTGCAGGAACGTTGATTTGGACTTGGTGTTTTTCGGTGAGTTTGTTTATTGTATCACCCTTGTGCCCAAGGATCACTTTCCTGTATTTTTCTCCGAATTCTATGGTCTTTTAAATGCCCTTCGCTGCCAGTTCCTCTCTGGCTTTAGCTGCCTCCTCCCGTTTGGCCTTTCTCTCCTCCCGTTTGGCCTTTTCCTCCTCCCGTTTGGCCTTTCTCTCCTCCCGTTTGGCCTTTTCCTCCTCCCGTTTGGCCTTTTCCTCCTCCCGTTTGGCCTTTTCCTCCTCCCGTTTGGCCTTTTCCTCCTCCCGTTGGGCCAACAGCTTTTTATGGTCCTCAATAATTAAATTAATTTTACTAATGGCCTTTTCAACATTTGTCTTATATCCTTCAACAATTGTGTCTCTAAGACATTGTTCTTTTGTCGGTATTATTATCTTGACCTAAAATGTCTTTTATATATCGGAACGGGTTTTACCTTTCGGGCCTATTATAACCGACCGGAAGTCGGGCGGGATAAATAATAACCGAGAAATTTTTTTATCATCTTCACTTCGTCCATGGGCCGAGTTTGTCTTGACGGGGTTACCGTTTTCGGTTTTGTGTTCTCCTCCGGGAGTGTTACCGGAGCTTATGGGCTCTGATCCTTCTTCCGTTGCTGTTGTCGATCCCGTTTTGGGTTTTAGGGCATCACCGGTATTACGGCGTTTGTTTTCTACTGTCACCTAACCATTGCCAGGTGAATTATTGGCCTTAACAGCCACAGAATTTTTATCTTGTTTGGCCTCTCCTGACGGTTGGAGGGGTTTACGTCCTCTGACGATTGGAGGGGGTTTACGTCCTTTGACGGTTGGAGGGGGTTGGCGGCTTGCACGCCGCGGACATTGAGGTTTTCGGTTGGCCTCATCTGTTTTGTGGCAGGAATCTCACTTCCTCCACGATCATTCAAGTAATTTTTATTTTATGGTGTCCCATTTTTCTCATCTGCCATTGGAGTGCGAGAAATAGAAGCCCGACTTGCTGCTATTTTTGGAGTCTTCAAGAGGCAACTGTTTCTCTCACGAGCCTTTTTGTTGTAGTATTAAAGAAGTGTTAACATAAATATCACAATCATTATGATATGAACCCCGAGGCTTACAAAGCCTGTTTTTTGTGGGTCGGGTCTCACACCCATAATTACCAAATGCGCCTTTAGCTGGTCAATGTATTGCCTCATATTCATTGCAGTTGTGTCTCTACGAAGGCTAAATTACGCCAAGAAGCTGTTGGCTTCATCCACCCAGCCTGGAGCAGATGGCAGCGGCGTTTCGTGCCTTGAAACGCCTCGAATCCGCTCCATTAAAAGATACGTCAGTGGGGAGGCTTCAGCCCGTGTTTGTTCGTGTCTCAAAATTTACTATTTTAACACCCTCCCATAATTGATGTTGTCTTATCGTATGGCGAGGAAGGTAATGATTCCGAAGACAATAATGCACAAAGCAGTTTTGAGTAGTTGAGGCATCTTTAGATGAGGCATCTTCAGATGGCAAGAATATTGAAAACAGTTTCCGACCGTGTACTTGTAACATTAGAAGACAGGATGAGGGATATTTAGTAAGCTTAGAAGAAATCTACTAAGGTAGAATTTTCCTGGGATTTGTACGTGATGTGGATACATCCTGTGATAAGACACAGTAACTAGAGAGCCCGGGGTAGTAGAGAGAGCGCGTAGATGGCTTAGGAAGCATACTGTAGAGCTGGGGTATCCAGAGGGTACAAAAGTAGCAGGGGTTGTAGGTACCACAGGATGTAGGGAGTCTTTGTGATCATTGGGAACACAAGGTGTTAAGATCCTGGACCACCATTAGTAACGTTACTATGATTGTGTGTGGTGATTTAGGTGTGGCTGTGTGGGGGGGAGTGTTTGTGTGTGTGTGTGTGTGTGTGTGTGTGTGTGTGTGTGTGTGTGTGTGTGTGTGTGTGTGTGTGTGTTTTACTGCAATGCCAACAATCTAATGTTGCTAGTATTGACTGTGGTGTTAAATAGGGGTGCCAGTATTGACTGGTGTCATCAGTGGTGCTTTCGTTGGTAAGTATTAACAGTGAGCCTAGTATTGATCGTGGTGTTAACAGTAGTGATTGACAGTCCTAGATTGTGTGCTTCGTTTCCTGTATGTAGCATTCCTGTGATGAGTTTCATATTATCTCTGCTGGCTAAATAACAATGTCTGGATCTAGAGTCGGTTTGGATGATGACATCTTGTAAATTATTCTCAATTGCATAATTGATGGCCACTTTTAGGACATATAATTATGTTTGCAATGTTGAGTACCTACTATTCATGCTCCAGTAAGGGGAACGAGTGAGGCGCGGGGCATTAAGTAGGCAAGAAAGAAGTGAGGATCAGGAAGGAAGAAATTCCTAAAGGAAGGTAAGAACAAGAAGGGTACGGATGGGATGGGTGTAATAATGGGGTGTAAAATGGGATAATAATGGGGTTTAAGAATGGGGACGTAAGAACAAGAGGAGAAAGAAAAAACGAAAAAGGCAGAGAAAAGGGGGAGGGGGGGGGGGTAAGTTCATGTCAGATCACGTTTGGTAGAAAGGTTAGAGTATTTAAGTACTGTGAAAGGGAAGAGTGAACAGCAACACAGTCGGGACTGAGGTTCATGTTGGGTAGGTTGTGTGTCACAGCAGAGTCGACCAGACGGCGTCTGTGTAGAGTACAGAGGCAGGGAAGATTATTTTAGAAGAAGACCAATCAATAAGATGGTTAGAGTTCCTAACATGACAGAAGAGAGATACCAAACATGATTGAAAACAAACAGGGGCTACAAATTAGTTTCTTTAAAATGTCTTAGATCTATGTTCCGCCGACGTTCTCTGTCTTGCCTTGGGAATTGAGCCCCATACCTTCCGGTTGTGCCTTGCCTACGCAGGCCACTGCGCTATAGGAAAGGTGACTGCCTTGGGACTGTTTGATCACACCTGCGAATGTATCATTATATTACACAGTTATGACGTGTTTACAAGATATAAAAATGCATTAAAGCGAATACACAATCTACACTATTATCATAATTGAATTACACAACACCATTATACATGGTATACAAGTACACCGAGAGGTGTATTCTACTTTGTCGATGTATATTCACTGAGGTTACTTTATTCCAGAACTTTATATAGGAATACAGTAGACATTTGGGACACGAGGACAGACACGAGGCCCCCTTTAGGGGCCTCGTAGCCTGGTGGATAGCGCGCAGGACTCGTAATTCTGTGGCGCGGGTTCGATTCCCGCACGAGGTAGAAACAAATGGGCAAAGTTTCTTTCACCCTGAATGCCTCTGTTACCTAGCAGTAAATAGGTACCTGGGAGTTAGTCAGCTGTCACGGCTGCTTCCTGGGGGTGGAGGCCTGGTCGAGGACCGGGCCGCGGGGACACTAAAGCCCCGAAATCATCTCAAGATAACCTCAAGATAACATGTTTATTGGCCTGTAAGTTGTCACCTCAGCCTTAACAACTCCCCTTCGGTTGAAATGCCTGAAAACAATAAGATAACCCGGCACGAAACTCAAACTTTCGAAAGTGTTTCTCGAATTAAGTGTCAACACCCTTCTCTTGGTCCCCTTCTGCAGTGTGGGTTCTCGCTCACGAGGATTCCAGGAGGCAGGAAGTGGGAGCATGCGCGCCTCGGACGCGTTCGGGGTTCGAACCAATTTCCTGGAGCAGTAGGAGGGCTGGTGGAGCTGGGTCCTGGTGGTGGGGGAGGTCGAGTTCAGTGACTATTTATTGCTTGGTGAACAGAGGCATTGGGTGAAAAGTGAGAGCCAAATGTGAGAGTCAAGAAGTGAATCCATGGATTCGTGGATTCATTTCATGGAATATCATCCCTGGATACTACCCACAGGAGGGATTTATCAGGGGGGAAAGCGCCAAGCCATTACGACTATATAGCACATGGGGAGATATCAATTAATTCACTCCATGGATAATCCGCCCTGGATTAAGCCATGGATTACAGCCCCAGTTTCAAGCGGCTGGTCTCGTGTGGTCAACTCACAGCTGACAGCCCCGGCTGAAGTGGTAATTGCCACCTGCATATCTTTGGTCTAATTATTCGGAAAATTTGCATATTTAAACAATAAATTTTTGTGACGGGAGTAATTACGAGTTGTCAGCTGACCGACTGTGTTGAAAAGTTATATTTCTCAAGCATCTGTTTTTTTGTTTTAATGTTATTTTGATATTAGATGTTTTGGGAAGGGGGGGGAGGAGCTATTGCTGTCTCCGCTATTAAGACACTAATTACTAATTGTTATTATTATTATTATTATTATTATTATTCTTATTATTATCACTTAATATCAATATTTTGTATTCATATCTGTATGATTATTTTAGTAATATATAAATTATAATTGTGTTTGATTTTCTGGGTAGCTTAGTCTTCTCGCGGTCTAATTGGTCCGGGGTTCGATTCCTTGGTCAGGCGACACATTTTTTGTACACGTTTCCATATAACTGAAGCCTCCTTTCACCTAGTATCAAATAGGAACCGTGGAGCTAGTCATCTGTTGTGGGTGGCATTCTGCAGGATAGCGATAGACCTTACAGAGTTCTAAATCAACTGAGAAAAGCATCAGTCGGCGTTGAAGGGTCTTTAATAATTTACATAGATCTATATAGACCTATGTGAAAGAGGCTGCATGAACGCGTAAGCCGTATATTCCTATAAGAATTATATATTTAACCCGGCTAGGATTCGAACCCATGGCTTCCAGGATCACCCTAGAACGTACACAATACCATTGAGACGATCAATGGCGCGGTGGCCACGATACTGTGTACGTTTAAAGGGTGATCCTTCATGTCATGGGTTCGAATCCTAGCCGGGTCATATAGAGTTTTTAGTGAACTATATATATATCAATATATTGTAATTAAATGTTTTGCCACGAACCGTATTAAATATTTGTTTACAATCGCCAATGCAATCATTGTTACAATTACCAATTTAATCATCACTACAATCACGAATATAATCATTGCAACAGTCACGAATTTATTCATAATTACAATCACCAATCCAATCAAGGTTACAATCGCCGTGAACGCTGTCAAAAGGCCGTAACATTACTGTTGGGCTGTAATAGTTATATTTTGAACGTTGTATTATTTGGGGTTTTGGGGAAGATGAGCACATATACAATTATAGATGTGGTAACAATGGGAGGATGTGGCTGGAGAGGAGAGAGAGAGAGAGAGAGAGAGAGAGAGAGAGAGAGAGAGAGAGAGAGAGAGAGAGAGAGAGAGAGAGAGAGAGAGAGAGAGAGAGAGAGAGAGAGAGAGAGAGAGAGAGAGAGAGAGAGAGAGAGAGAGAGAGAGAGAGAGAGAGACGGTGACAGAAATACAATTAGGGGGGGAAAGCAGAAGGGAGAAAGTTGTAGATATTTAGTTTGCCGTCGTTCTTTTGTTAAGAAGCCTCACTACCCTCTGCTAGACCTCTGAGACCTGTCTCCCTCTCTCTCTCTCTCTCTCTCTCTCTCTCTCTCTCTCTCTCTCTCTCCTCTCTCTCTCTCTCTCTCTCTCTCTCTCTCTCTCTCTCTCTCTCTCTCTCTCTCTCTCTTTCTCTCTCTCTCTCCATCTTCCCCCTCTTTCTAACTCGTTAATTCTGTCTATGACTCTCTGACTATATTTTTTGAGCCCGTGTACACACACCCTCAAACCTCAACACTCTCAATCGAATCTTTATTCATGGCTTTTATTTTGACCCTTCCCTTCCCCCTCCCCCTAAAAAAAGTCCTTATATTAACGTGAATGAAGGTGCCACACACACACTGGCATTGTTCCACGTGAATGTTAGAGAACAGTGCCAACCTCTTGATTTGATTGTGTTCCCTTTATTAACATTGTCAGTGCTTTCCCTTCTAATTGTGGATTGTTCTCTATTGTTCACAGTGATATTATGCGTATTGTACTCCCCCCCCTCCCTTGGCACTCTCATATGTAGACTTTGGTCAGTGCCACCAATTGTTTCTTCCAATAGCACTATCAACAGTGTCTTTCCTCATTTAGGTTACGAGTCCTCCTGAGGAAACTATGAACAATGATAGCAATGTGAACAATGATCTGAAGGTGAACAATGTGAACAATGATAACGTAATCGTTATACATCTTTCAACCCTCTCTCCTAGCTGGTTCATAGCGCCACGGCTGCGCTACTTTCGCTACTTTCTATGAGGTCCGTCACTGCCTCACACCCGACACTTTCTCTTGTGGGTTGCTGGACTGTATACCTCTCTTCCCTCACTCTCTCTTTCTCTCCCCTCTCTCTCTCTCTCTCTCTCTCTCTCTCTCTCTCTCTCTCTCTCTCCTCTCTCTCTCTCTCTCTCTCTCTCTCTCTCTCTCTCTCTCTCTCTCTCTCTCTCTCTCTCTCTCTCTCTCTCTCTCTCTCTCTCTCTCTCTCTCTCTCTCTCTCTCTCTCTCTCCAACCACTTGGGCTGGACGGTAGAGCGACGGTCACGCTTCATGCAGGTCGGCGTTCAATCTCCGACCGTCCAAGTGGTTAAACAGCATTCCTTTTTCCCCTGTCCCATCCCAAATCCTTATCCTGACTCCTTCCCAGTGCTATATAGTCTTAATGGCTTGGCGCTTTTCCTTGATAATTCCCCTCTCTCTCTCTCTCTCTTCTTCTTCTCTCTCGTCTCTCCTTCTGCGTATCATTCATTCTCCTCTTTCTTTCTTCGTATCAGCATCCATCTCCTCAACTTATTCCCTCATCTCATCATCCATCTCTCTCTCTCTTCCTTCCCCCGTGTCATCATCAGTCTCCTCAGCATTTTCTCCACTCCTTCTTTCGTCTCATCATTATACTCCTACTCCTTTTCTTCTGTTCCTTCTCCTCTTCCCAAACATTACTTAATATTTCAGGCCAACTCCTACTATGTTGTTGTACCTTATTGCGAATTCTTCTTTGTTTTTAACTTTACTGATACTAGAATTATTTGTTATCTCTCTGTCTCTCCCTTTCTTACTTTTGCTCGTTGTTTTTACTATTTCTTGTCTTTCTCCTCCACTTTGTCTTCGTTGCCTTTGTGCCTCCTTGAGCAGCACCTCACCTCCTGCATCCCACCTCCTCAGGGAACGCTACGAGGAGGAAGAGGAGGAGAAGGAAGAGGAGGGGAAGGAAGAGGAGGAGAAGGAAGAGGAGGGGAAGGAAGAGGAGGAGAAGGAAGAGGAGGGGAAGGAAGAGGAGGAGAAGGAAGAGGAGGGGAAGGAAGAGGAGGAGAAGGAAGAGTAGGAGAAGGAGACTACGGTGTCAACATCGCTTGTTTTCCTGATCCCCAACCTCCTAAAGGAAGCAGTGTGACTAACTTTTGACCATGTCGTAGCTCAGTCGATTGAGGCAGCGTCTAGGGATGCTCTCGGACGCAGGTTCGAATCCTCGTCACGGCCCTTGTGGATTTGTTCAGTGTGACCAACCTCCTGTCTGCGACATTTCTCTCCGAGAAGACAGTAGTACCAACGTGACGGGAGAAATGAAAGCTTCTGCGGCAGTCAGAAGCTTATTAAGCACATCTCTAACTTTTCTAACATAGGCTCAGCCACTACAAATTTCCCTGTTGCCAGGAATACATCATTCACGAACAAATCCACAATGGCCGTGATGAGAGGTTCGAACCTACGTCCGGGAGGATCCCAGACGCGCCTTAATCGTCCCAGATCATTTGATGCATCACTCTGTTGTGGTTTCTGTGTGTAACTTCATTCACGGGTTCACGTGACCTACAGTATGGAAATGACGAGGAAAATAGTTGTCGGTTTCTTGCGCCCGCATCATGACAATAAACAGGTACCTTCATTTTCAGGGAAAACGGTATTATACCTCGTTTCTCTCAACTCAAAATAAAACTCAAAACCATGATCTATAAACCAAAGAAGTTTAGATCCATAACACAGACTTTGGTAGATACTTGTTTGGAACTAGAGTTATAGATTTAAGGAAGAAATTACTGGGTTAACGTAATAGATATGAGATCATTCGATTGTTTCAAGCGTAGCCTAGAAACTTATATGCATGAATTAGGGTTGATATAACAGCTCGACGTCTTGAGTTGTCTCAACGGACAGAAAATGGTGTATTAATACACCCGAACCTAACCGAGCGACGCCATGTATCGATATGAATGATTGAACTGTATTAGATTTATTGAACATCATATTTTCTCCGTTTGGGGATTTTGACGTCAAATTCTGATGTATTATTCAAGCTCACATGTTTGCTTATTCCAGTTCCATTTTCACATGCACCTAGTTCAAGCTGTTTCAATCTGAACAAATGTCTGTTATTTTTGTTCATTTGTCTGCCTCGCTTTCTATCTGTTTTTATTTGCGTGTGACTGGCTCACATCTGCCCCTTTTTTGTACGTGTTTTTTTTGTCACTGAATCTGTTTGTTTAATACTTTTTTTCAATCCTCAGTAAATACTGTGAGGAATGAGCCTCTTCGCTCTGGAAACAGGATAGGTTCGAGTATGGGA
>NW_025574721.1:0-57624 GCF_020424385.1 Procambarus clarkii
GAGACCAAGGTACCACTCAAATCTTAGTTGCTTATTATTAGGTATGTAGCTAAACCTCTAAATGAGGTAAATTACAATCAGCCTCAAGAAAATATCAGGCTGTCAATAATTATACCTGCTCTACATCAAGGAGCAGACACCATAGCCGTACATGTAGCTATATAAGCCCTATAAGGCTCACATTTACCACAAGAATGACTCCTCTAGAAAGGAATGCAAGATTCTTGAGAAGTCTTCAAGTTCGCCTATAGGAACTGCTTATCAGATGTGACAACTGTATAGAAACTAACCCAGTTGACGTCTACAGACTAGTAAGTTCCACAAGTAACGCTAACCAAAAATATGACCATATAAAGTCTGTAATCGAGTCTCATAGGAACTTACTCCAGATCAGTAATACTGTAATAAACTAGGCTGGTTGTGAGAATTATTCCAGAAGGTTCGTGTAGGGACCTGACCTCAACAACACACATTCCCCTGGGGATTAGCAGGTCTGAGTCACAAATGGCGGGCGTCTCTGTTCATAGTTGCGTATAATGAATCATCCTATAGTATTCAGTAATTTAGAGAAATTAGCCTTTATTCATTTTGTATTAAAATTGTATTGTATAATATTACTGGGTACAATATCAAGAGTATTCTAATTATTGAGTTAAGTCACCATCAGTGACGTCACGAATCAGATCTAAGTTGTCAGGCACGAGTGACCGGCGGTCATAGGTCATCAGAGTTGACATGTCCACTATTTTCTCAAATTTCAAATAACCATTTTGGTGATCGGGAACAGCTCTGCCGTTAGATGCTTGTGTAATTTAATTTCAGTAAAATAATTCAACCTGTCTGGATCAATTAAGTACAACAGAGGTTAATTGTTATAACTTAAACCTGGCTAAGTAACTTGGTAAAACTTAGACTATGCGGAAGGATACAATGCTCTAGTCTGGGGAAGACCAGATGAGGAAGAGATCAGTGTGGACTCCAGATCAACTGGGGGAGGTCAACCCATCTCACCTCTCCCCCAAGACCAGCCCAACATCTTTAGCTGGTCAACATAGAGGTATAGTTGCTATTGTTATTTATAGGGATAGTCAACTCATTGCCGTTCAGGTCAAGTAGGGAGTGTTAAAGTGACAGGGAGTGAACATATTTAGATTTTGTTTTAGTTTTCTTTTAATAAATTAATTAGTTAATAATTTGCATTTTATTATTTCCATGTGTTTATGTGAACTTGTCCTGGTCACGTGGTCCACACGAGGCAGAGTTGGATTGGGCGCCGATTCTAACATCGAGTCGGAATTCATCATTCCCGTGTAATTAATTCCACACTCCAAGTTTCCAAGGTCATCGGTTACTAGTGGAGATCAAGCCCCAAGGTTGATTAATTAGCATGATCGATCCAGACCTCGGTCATTGCTCTGTGTTACTGGTCTGGTGGTGGCGGCGGAGGCGACTCTAGGGTTTTGCTCAAAGCTTAGGTCACGTCATACGGTTGTAGAATCCTAAGTCGGTCAATCGTCTTAGGACCACGTGGCGTGGAGTCGGCTTTAGTAAAAGTTTTGGAGTCCCTTGTAGAGAATAAAAAGTAAGAATGCGGGTAGAGAGAGAAAAGAAGAAGGAAAGTTAAGTCGAGAAACCCTCCCTGTGTTACAATACTGACTCAGACAAATTACGTCTGACAGAATCTGATCTTGATGACTATGAACGTATCATTCAAGACAGGTTAGACCGATATAAAAAGGTGCTTGCGAGACAAGATATTCCCGAGTGGATAGACCATATCTTTTTATAGTCCTACACCCGAGCAAGCACCCAGCTCAGATGAAATACTTGAGCTACCTCAAGATGAGGAGAATCCTCTAATCTATACTGATCACTATACAGGATCAACAACTGAAGTTCAACCTTCATTTTCTAACATCTCATCTAATACAACTTCACGTAATGATTTATTTACAGAGTCTGATCAATTTTCAGACAGCTCTTCTCTATATTCCCTGGATTCTATAAGTTCAATACATGAGGCTACTGAATTAGATAGCTCCTCACAGGAACCCAAAGAAAGAAGTGAAGCTGCAGATGAAACTCTTAGTGAAGCTGCAATAATCAGTGAATCTGAACCAGAAAATGATAAAGCTAATGCTGCAGCAGCAGCCGAAGTTGTAATTAAAGCTGAGGCTAAGCAAGAAGCCTTAAGCAACACAAGTAATGGTCACAATTGCTCACACCAGCCTTCTAAAGTAAGTGCTAACAATGAGAACACTATTATAAACCTTGTACACCAATTATTAGATTTATCTCCACCAGAACAATCAGTTGACTCTTTACAAGCCTTTAGTTTTCAGCTTGAGTCACTGATAAATTCCTGTAGTAAAGAGGTGGATCACCCAACTGCTGAGTGGATGACTAAAATTATCATCCAAAGGAAATTGTCTAGTGACACACTCAATAAATTATATGTATACCAGAATGGTAATACCCTGTCAATGCAGGATATACTTACAGGTTTGCGCAATATGAGTAATCATGCAGTAAACCAGGCACTTAATGCTTCATCTGAATGCACCAAAACTGAACCCACATCAGTTTCCTTACCTGAAACTCCTAAAGTGACACTGTCACTAGGTAATAAGGGTACTAATAATCAATGTATAACAATAAGGTCAAACACTGATTCATCAGTAAGGCCCAAGAGCCCCACAGGTGCTCCTAAGAGACCTAATAGTCCAAAGAGCACTCCCAAGAGCCAAGTAATGGCTCCCCAGAGTACACCAAGTACTCACAAGAGAACAAATAACAAGCAAATGCAAGCAGCAAAACCATCACAACCTGCAAGTACTGTTTTACCTAAACCGGTAACCCCTAAACGAGCTGTAGGATGGGGAATATGCTTGTTTTGCAATCAAAAACATTCTCTGTACAAATGTACCAATTACCCTAATAGAGACACAAGAGTCAGACGACTCAAACAGTTACACAAAAGTACTAGGTGTCTCAAATCACATAATGTTAATAGCTGTGACACCCCACTGAACACCTGCAATAGGTGTAGAAGGGGCAAGCATCATGCTGCACTGTGCAAATTAGTTAGGACAAATTATGTCAATCCTAGAATAGGAGGTAGAGAATCTACACCAGTACAGTGCTGCAAGGTGCGAGATGTGTACAGCGTAATTACACAAGCATCTCAAGTGGATGCTGCTTTGCCTACTGCCCAACTTCAAGTGAAGAACAGAGGAGCCAAGATCACCACACGTGAACTATTTGATCAAGGTTCCCAAAGAACTTTCATAACTCAGAAAGCAGCAGAGGCACTCAATTTACAACCAATCAGACAGGTAAAATTAAACTTGTCAGGGTTCATGATATATCGAGGAACCCATAAATACTCAGTAGTTCAACCGCTTGTACGAATAGGTAGTAATTCCAAGGCTGTCCAAGCCATTGTTGTAGATCAAATACCTTTAGACTTAAATATTAAGGGTCTGGGGTACACAGCCCACTTCCTGCAGGAACGTGAAATTAATTTGGCTGACAACAAGTTAACGTCTGACCGCCTTAACAATGTAGATGTACTAGTAGGAGCCGACTACTATTACCAGTTCATAACTGGACATGTTAAACGATTGGGTATGAATATGCTCCAATCTGCAGGTGGCTACTTACTTACGGGTAAAGTTCTGAATGTGAACAAGCCTATGCCTGCCAACAATAATAAATTAGTCAGCAGTAAATCAATTCTCCAGCAGCAAGCTAAAAGGAGTAACACAGCTGAGTAATAAACCCAGATTGAATGTAGTGCAATTAGTATTGGCCGAGATGTTTCATAGCTCTCAGTGGAAAACCAGTGGTCCATACTCAAACAAGTACAAGTCACAGCGACCAAGCCATTGAATCCACTGCAGAACTAGAATTATTCTCGACAAGTAATAATTGACCACACTCAGTCTTCCTAGGTAAAATTATAATGTTAGGCTAGAGAATCTAGTACTCCCTAGGTAATTAATAATGTTAGGCTAGAGAATCTAGTACTCCCTAGGTAATTAATAATGTTAGGCTAGAGAATCTAGCACTCAATGCCACTGGCATTTCTTGAATTTAGCAATACTATGAAGTCATCAGGCAACTTCTATAATTATAAATTCACTAGGACCACTGGTCCACAATACTTGCGCTTGAGGTTTGCCAAGAAAACCTTCTTAATACCATGTTTTCTGCACTAAGAGTTAGTGATAAATACTTGCATCAATTTTGTTGGAGTTGTTTTTCTTTCGTTTCTGCTTAATTATTGTAGGAGCGCAGCACGAACAAACTTGCAAACTTACCAATACGTAAGTGAATCTACAGAGAACTAATAACCCGTGAAACGTTTAGGTTGGGAAAATGTTATAAATTATCTTGAATCGGATTAATCGTAGCAGTAATTTAATTTCCATCAATCTTAAGTTTCCCTTTGTTTAATGCATTATCGTTAAACATCAGCATTGTTAATTAACATGCTTAGTGAGCTCAATATAGCTCACCTTAGGATTAACGTAACAATTGAGTGCTTCTTGTTCCCCACGTGAATACGAGCTCAATATTGCTCGCCATGACAATTGAACGCTTTAATGTTCCCCATGCCACGAGCACTGCTCGCCATGATAATTGAACGATGCAATACTCTACCTCGTTAATTCGAGTTCAATATAACTCACCCTGTTATCACTGTTAACGAGTTCAATATAACTCACCCTGTTAACATGCTTACCGAGCTCAAAATAGCTCCCCATATTAACGAGCTCAATATAGCTCACCCTTTTAACTCTGTTAACGAGTTCAATATAACTCACTCTGTTGACATGCTTAATGAGCTCAATATAGCTCCCCATGTTAACGAGCTCAATATAGCTCACGAGTTCAATATAGCTCGTCCTGTTAACGAGCTCAATATAGCTCACTCTGTTAACTGTTAATGAGCTCAATCTGTTAATGAGCTCAATACAGCTCCCAATGTTAATTTGAGTACATTTTTGCTCACAATTAGCTTAGTCCCTTACTTAGGTAGGTTAGAAATTTAAACCATTTATTTAGGTAGGTTTAGGGACTTTAGTTAGTGTCAACTGAGTACTAGCCTAATCTGTTCTCACCATTAATTACAGTTTGACTATACTTACAGAGACTGATTTAATAAACTCAATTTCATGTAAAGGTGATTTCGTATTAACAAGTTTACAGTGTCAAGCCTATGAGCTGCAATTCAATTAGCTCATTAGTCAGAATGACTAGGCTACTAATCTCACTGTCGACTCAGAATTTTCCTTGATTTTAATGAACAAACCTTTCAGTTCTCTAATTTTCCACTATTTTAGCTAGTTAACAACTTAGTTGTACCATCAGTCAGAATGACTACTGCACGGCAGTGCACATTAAATTAAATTTCCTCATTTGATTTTGGGGTGATCATGATGCTGTGTGATGTTATTGTCTAGTAACTCAATAGTTACAAGTCACAGCGACCCTAGACAGTGACCTTACTGTAGTGTCATAGTCACCTTGATCTAAAATGACCCAATAATACTTTACTGTATAATAATGTAGAATACAACTTATACAATAATGTTATCAGTTCTTAGGAACTTTTTCTGAGTTTATCTACGATTCAGCTACTACGTAATACACCATTACATGTCACTGCGACCCTAGTTGTTGAGTTTATTGTAAGCTTTAGGAAGTTCCTGATTACCGATAACTTAATCATTTATTTGTATCCCTATTTAATACATGTTTCCACTAGAGCAGTTGTTCAACAATGCAAACGGAAACTACAAGCCTATTATAGCTCTGACCAAGAGCAAATAATTTCCCATCCAATTTGAGTAATCATGATGATACTGTGTTGTGATGTCAAGTAACAAATCAGTTACAAGTCACAGTGACCCAGAACATTCTCATCACAGTAGATTCTCAGTTATTTAACCCTTTAACTGCGTGGCCTATAAATATGACACCTCCCAGTGCGCAGGAAATAAATTCTCTTGAAAAAATTATTTTTTTTTAAGTGTCAAAAACCCTTCCCCCAGTATGGGTATGTCAAAAAAATTCGAACTTGTACTTACTTTGGCTGCTATGGGGTCCGTAAGTTGGCACGAGACGTCATCATTCCCCGTTCGCCCGTGCAGTAAGCTCCCGGGGCCGGTGGCGGCGCGCGAGTTGCCGCGAATATATTTTTGTTCATTTTTTGCGCACAGTTCCAAATACATTTATTTGTTTTTACGTGCTAATCCTATATATAATGAACACGTACACTATATTATGGTAGTAAAACATCCGTACTGTCTGAGGATACTGTGTTTACGTGGATGACACTTGTGTACACTTATGTTGCACATATTTACCATGTATCATGCTAATATATGTATATATACAATCTATTTACAGACTATACACTGTCACACACTATATACATTCACCATCAACACATTCAGAACACCGCGAGTGTGCACAGTCACACTCAGCCAGCCCTCCCTCACTCCTCCAACATCTTGCTAACATTGCTCCTCCAAATCATACAGTTATTCACACACCAATGTGTCATGTTCATATATGTATATTTACAACATATGTACACACTATACACTGTCACACACTATATACATTCACCATCAACACACTCAGAACACCGCGAGTGGTGAGCAGCCACACCCAGCCAGCCCTCCCTCACTCCAACATCTTACTCGCCAACATTGCTCCTCCCACCATACTGTTATTGTATTTATTACACGATTTACACATGTTATATATACCTGTCTACATGTTTTATTTACCAGAACTATGCAAGTAAGCCGGTATTGTGTCCAAACAGTACAGTGGCCACCATACACTGCATGACAAATCCACAGCAGACAGCAGACGAAGCCACCTCCCTTACCAAAATAACTCCTCCCAACATACTCCTGGTGCTGTTATTACACTATTCACACACACTGTATATACCCATGTACATGTGTGTTTCCCCATAGCGAACCACGAAGTTAGTACGGTGAGCAAGACAAGAGTTACTGCCACACAGTGAGGCTACCTCAATTCTCTCCCATCCTCCCTCCCTCACCAAAATTCTTCCTTCCTACGCACACGCTCATTATAACCACAATCCTGGTCACTAATACCTGTAAATGAATAATTGACCACAAGTTTATTTTGAAAAGGAACCTAAAAAAGTAGTTTGAAGATTCCTAGATGGACGAAATAATGCTGTGGTGCTGTGGCTAGCGCTGTGACATCGTGAACAGCATTGAATCACTGATATTTGAACATTGTACCCAGTCATTATCAGACTCGGGCTCTTCTATAATACTATTATGGCTAAATAAAACAGATTATATATATATTTTGACAATATTAGGCGATGCAGTGGTCACACGCTGAACAGCAGTGCTGTGCGCTCATGCTGCGAGCGCCAGCCTTGGTTGCTCACTCACTACTGAGGCTCTGACACCCGGCAATGTGGACCATGATTTTTTTTTTAAGATGGCGTCTGTTTACAGGAGCTCTGAGGAAGCTGATGTGAACCCCATGTAGCCGCAGGAGTTTTGAATGGAACGTGAAAAATAAAAACACCCGGAGGCACGTTGCGCACCCAAAGCCTGGGCCTGCAGGCACATTGCGCAGTTAAAGGGTTAAATTGTGTGATTTCATTCTTAATTTGTTGTATAGGCTATTAATAACATTATTTCGTTTAGAGTATCTGAGAGTTTACTAGACTTTAAGACTTAGTAACATAAACATTACATGTCATAGCGACACCAGTCACAAAGTTTATTGTAGGCTTTCTTAGTTATTAACTTTAGATAATTCATAATAACATGTTCCATTTAACATGAAATCTGCAAGACTTAAGTTTCTTGTATGTCCTTGACAATTCCGGGACATCCGTTATGTGTGTACTAACATACTAACATACTAATATTAATACTAACTTCGGGATGGGTATGTCAGTACTCAACACTACACTGCGACCCGATAAATCTCCCCCCGGAGTTATGTTGGAAATTTCCAACACTAATACAATACTGTTGTATTATTATTAACTATTACTAAAATCTACTAATTACTGTAGTAACTAAAATTAACTAACAGTAGTGTTCACTTGAACTAATAATTGTATCTGTACAATAATGCTGGAATTCTTACGTAACCAAGCACCAGTATTGCGTCAGATTCTACCAAGTTAAACACATTTATATCCAGTGTGTTAGAGAATTGAGTGTGATTCTCTAAAATCATCAGTATTCCGTGTGATAATTATTTACAGATAACCTAACTCCCAAATAATGCCAAATCAAGAGTTTTTAGTTATAATTGTTATCAAGTAATGAATTTACCGTCACACGTGAATGACATGGAGAAAACTAAAATCATCTCCATTTCTCGTTTACCATTGTAAGACGAGAAAGTAATAATATTTAGCTCCCTAGAATTACAACCCAGTCTTTATCAAAGCATTTTAGCTACAACTGCGCGAAATAATATTATTCGTGATAAATAATTTCTGTGGCGAATGCGAGACGCCGGGGAGAGGGAGACACCATTGTGGTGGACGACAGCTCGAGGAGAAGTCGAAAGTGTGCGGCGTGAAGACTTGTTGCGGAATTGAGCAACTCGTTTTGGTGTCAGAGTCAAGGACACGTTGCGGTGAAGTTGTCAGCAAGATTTAACCTGATACTCATCCCAGAACTAGTTAATTTGTTCTACGTGATCCGTCGTGACCGGCCAAATAAGCGCGTCGACATCCAAGCCAAGCTAGCTACCACGTGTTCGCCATTGTGATGCTAGAGCCTGGGACGTGGTTTCGGCAAGCTTCAACTTATTCAGTACCCTATTAGCTAAGTATATATAACTCCCATTTGATGCATCATTAGAGATTGTATATAGCAGGGTAGCTTGTTGTTACATCGAGCAACTTAAACAAAACCCATGTTAGTATTCTAGATTTATTTATTTCCATTTTCTTGAATATAGATATTTAGTAGCCTAGTACATTGCTACGTAATATCCCTTAAATTACAGCTCGCGTGTGAGGCATCCACAAGCTGTTACTTTACACGTGTTATTCATCTCCCAGCGTTTTACGAGGAATTTCGGAGATCCCGAGGATGATTCATAACTGATGTCTTTGAAAACGTCTTCAAGCTAAGACTTTTCGTATTTCTTTAATTATTCAAATTATCAGTATTTTAGTTATCATTTATAGAATGCTGTACACTAGAGATAATACGTGTTTATTATAATGATTAATTTCTGATGTTGATGATCTATATTCTTATTGGTGATAAATTTTCTACTGATTCTTTAATTGGTCATAAGATTAGGTTATTACACAATGAACTGGTGTACGAACCACACTAGTTCCTAGACATAAATGAAGTTCTAGCAATAACCCCCCAATGTAGGTGTTTGAGGCTTAGATTCCAGTAAATTATTTATACAGCCCATTAATTACTCAAGTGATTATATTTCTAATATTTATCCATAGTCACTGGTTCTTCCAGGAATTTGTAATGATCACATTTTATTAGTTTCCCTCTTTACTATAAAAGCGGGTGGTCCTTCGTAATTGATTTCATTACTTTAATAATTAAATAAATAGAGTCAAGCCCCAAATGTCATACAGCCTCCACATGCAGTTGCTGCCTCCACATACAGTTGTTGTCTTCACAACCAGTTGCGGCCTCCACATCCAGTTGCTGCCTCAACACACCCAGATGTTCCCTCCTCATCCAGTGGCTGCCTATACACCCAGTTGCTGCCTCCACACTCAGTTGCTATTTCCACATCCAATAGCTTGATCTAAACCCAACTACTGGCTCCAAACCCAGTTGTTGTCTCTACACCCAGCTGCTGCCTCCACACCTAGTTTCTGTCTCTACACCCAGCTGCTGCTCCCACACCTTGCTGCTGCCTCCACACCCAGTTGTTTTTCTGCACACCCTGTTGCTGCCTCCTCATCCAGTTGCTACCTCCAAACCCAGTTGCTGCCGCCACACCCAACTGCTGCTTCCCCACAAGGTATTGGCTCCACACGTAGTTGCTGCCTCCACATCTAGTTGCTACCTTCACACCCAGTTGCTGGCTCCACACCCATTTGCTGCATCCACACCCAGCTGTTACCTCCACATCCAGTTGCTGCCTCAACACCCACTTGCTGCCTCCTCACCAAGCTCCTGCCTCCACACGCAGTTGCAGCTTGCACACCAAGTTACTGCCTCCACACCTTGCTGCATCCTCCAAAACCAGTTGTTCCCTCCACATCCAGTTGCTGCCTCCACATCCAGTGAAGGCCTCCACACCCAGTTGCTGCCTCCACACCTAGTTTCTGCATCCACACCCAGTGGCTGCCTGCACACCTAGTTGCTGCTGTTACACCTAGCTACTAGGTCCACATCCAGCTACTGGATCCGCACCCAATTGTTCCTTCCACACCCAGTTGCTGCCTCCTCATTCAGTTGCTATGTCGACACCCAGTTGCTGGCTCCACACCCAGTTGCTGCCTCCACACCCAGCTGCTGCCTCTACGCCCCGTTTTTGACTCCACACCCAATTATTGCCTCCACATCCATTTGCTGCCTTCACACCCAGTAGCTGCCTCCACACACAGTGCCTGCTTCCACACGCAGTTGCTCCCACCACACCCAGTTGCTGCCTCTACATCCAGTTGCTACCTCCACACCCAGTGGCTGCATCCACAACCAGATGCTGCCTTCACACCCAGTGGCTGCTTCCACACGCAGTTGCTGCCTCCTCACCAGTTGCTGCCTCCACACCCAATTGCTGCCTTCACACCCAGCTGCTGCCTCCACATCCAGTTGGTACCTTCACACCCAGTTGATGGCTCCACACCCAGTTGCTGCTGCCACACCCAGCTGCTGCCGCCACACAAGTTACTGGCTTCACATGCAGTTGCTAACTCCACACCCAGTTACTGCCTCTACACCCAGTTGCTGCCCCTCACACCTAGCTGCTGCCTCCACACGCAGTTGCTGCCACCACACCTAGTTGCTGCCTCCACACCTAGCTGCTGCCTCCACTCCCAGTGGTTCCCTGCACACTCTATTGCTGCCTCCACACACAGTTGCTGCCTCCACCCAGAGTCAACCTCCACACCCAGTTGCTGCCTCCACACCAAATTGTTGCTTCCACACCCAGTTGCTGCCTTCACACCCAGTAGCTGCCTCCACACCAATTGGCTGCCTCCACATCCAGTTGCTGCCTCTACACTCAGTTGCTGCCTCCACACCAAATTGTTGCTTCCACACCCAGTTGCTGCCTTCACGCCCAGTAGCTGCCTCCACACCAATTGCCTGCCTCCACACCCAGTAGCTGCCTCCACACCAATTGCCTGCCTCCACATCCAGTTGCTGCCTCCACACACAGTTGCTGCCTCCACACGCAGTTGCTGCCTCCAAACACTGTTGCTGCCTCCCCACCAGTTGCCGCCTCCTTACCCAGTGGCTGCTTCCGCACGCAGTTGCTGCCTCCACACCCAATTGTTGCCTCCACACCCAGTTGCTACCTCCACACCGAGTTGCTGCCTCCACACCCAGTTGCTACCTCCACATCCAGTTGCTGCCTTCACACCCAGTTGCTACCTCCACACCGAGTAGCTGCCTCCAAACACAGCTTCTGACTCCATACCCAGTTGCTGCGTCTACTCCCATTGGCTTCCTCCACACCCAATTTCAGCCACCAAACCCAGTGACTGCCTATACTCCCTGTTGTTGCAACCACACCCAGCTGCTGGCTCTACACCCTGGTTGATACCTGGTTGATGGGGTTCTGGGAGTTCTTCTACTCCCTAAGCCCGGCCGGAGGCCAGACTTGACTTGTGAGAGTTTGGTCCACCAAGCTGTTGCTTGGATTCGCCCGCAGGCCCACATACCCACCACAGCCCGGTTGGTCTGGTACTCCTGGAAGGAAACAATCTAGTTTCCTCTTGAAGATGTTCACGGTTGTTCCTGTAATATTTGTGATGCTCGCTGGTAGGACGTTGAACAACCGTGGACCTCTGATGTTCATACAGTGTTCTCTGATTGTGCCCATGGAACACATCTGCTCTTCATTGGTTCTATTCTGCATTTTCATCCATGTCGTTCACTCCAGTACGTTGTTATTTTACTGTGCAGATTTGGGACCTGTCCTTCCAGTATTTTCCATGTGTATATTATTTGGTATCTCTCTCTCTCTCGTCTCCTTTCTAGTGAGTACATTTGGAGAGCTTTGAGACGATCCCAATAATTTAGGTGCCTTATGTCGTCTATGCGTGCCGTATATGTTCTCTGTATTCCCTCAATTTCAGCAATCTCTCCTGCACTGAAGGGGAAAGTAAGTACTGAGCAGTACTCAAGACGGGACAATACAAGTGATTTAGAGAGTACAACCATTGTGATGGGATCTCTGGACTTGTAGGTTCTCGTAATCCATCCTATCATTTTTCTAGCTGACGCAATACTTGCTTGGTTATGTTCCCTTAGGTCGTCGGACATGATTATTCCCAAATCCTTGACATGCTTTTTTCCTACTTTGGGCAGATTCGATTGTGTTTTGTACCCTGTATTATGTTTAAGATCCTCATTTTTGCCGTATCTGAGTACCTGGAATTTATCACCGTTAAACATCATGTTATTTTCTGCTGCCCAATCGAAAACTTTGTTAATATCCGTTTGTAGTTTATCAATGTCGTCAGCAGAGGTAATTTTCATGCTGATTTTTGTATCATCTGCAAAGGATGACACGAAGCTGTGACTTGTGTTTTTATCTATATCTGATATGAGAATAAGGAACAGCAGTGGTGCAAGGACTGTACCTTGAGGTACAGAGCTTTAAACTGCGCTCGGACTCGATTTTACTTGATTGACTGTAACTCTTTGTGTTCTGTTCGACAGGAAATTGATTATCCAGCGTCCTACTTTACCAGTTATACCCATTGACCTCAGTTTGTGTGCAATCACTCCATGGTCACATTTGTCGAATGGCTTTGCAAAATCTGTGTACACGACATCTGCATTATCTTTTTCCTCTAATGCCTCAGTGATTTTGTCATAGTGGTCAAGTAGCTGTGAGAGGCATGATCTTCCTGCTCTAAATCCATGTTGGCCTGGATTGTGGAGGTCATTGATTTCAATGAATCTAGTGACCTGACTCCTGATCACTCTATCAAATACTTTTATTATGTGGAACGTTAGTGCAACTGGTTTATAATTCTTTGCCAATGCTTTGCTACCACCCTTGTGTAGAGGGGCAATGTTTGCTGCTTTAAGCATATCTGGTATCTTCCCTGTGTCTAAGCTCTTCCTCCGCACTATTATGAGTGCCTGTGCTACTGGCACTTTGCATTTCTGTATAAATATTGAATTCCATGAGTCTGGACCCGGTGCTAAGTGCATGGGCATATTGTCAATTTCTCTTTCAAAATTTGCCACGCTCGTGTTGATATCAGTTATATTTCCAGGTGTTTGAGTATCATTCATAAAGAAATTGTCCGAATCTTCCACTTTCATGCTGAGTATCGGAGTGCTAAACATGTCCTCGTACTGCTTTTTTAGGATTTCACTAATTTCTTTGTCATTTTCAGTGTATGAACCTTCACTAATACGAATAGGTCCATTACTGGCTGTGGTTTTCGCTTTTGATTTAGCATATGTGAAGAAATATTTTGGGTTTTTCTTTATTTCTTGAATTGCTTTCTGTTCTAGTTGCCTTTCTTCAGTCTGATAGGAATGCTTTAGTCTCTGTTCGATTTTTCCATCTCCCTGTTTAAATTATTTCTTTTCTGTATAGAAAGTCGTGTCCGCTTAAGCATTTCCGTTAATTTCTTCCTCCTTTTCTAATGTCGTCTGCGTTGTCTTTCTACATTGGACCTCTTTCTGACTTTCCTCAAGGGAACATGTTTCAGACAGACTTCATATGCTTCACAAGTCAGTTTTTCAATTCCTTGTGTAGGATTTTTATTTCTTAGAACATTTTCCCATTGAATGTTTGTAAGTTCCCTGTTTATTTTCTCCCAGTCTATCCTCTTATTATTAAAATTGAATTTATTGAATAGTCCTTCTAGCTTGTTATTTCTCTTCGGCCTACTACCTTTATTAATGTTAGTTTGCACTTCAATGAGTTTGTGGTCCGAGTATGTAGTGTCTGAGACAGTAATATAATCATACAGCAGTCCTATCCCAAGTTTAGTCAGATTTACTCTACAATTGATTAGAAAGTATTAGTAAACATAGTTGGTGCCCATTTTATTATTTAATAATCAACCCCAAGCTCAGTCTTTAAATGCTCTTAGAGAAACAAGAATAGTCTTACGTCTGGCAGGGAAGATACAAACAAATGCACCTCGTGATGCATTTCCAATACTAAAAGGCAATTTATTAGCTCAGTTTTGACCTCTGGTTTTCACTGAGAAACCCAGGGTCATAACACTACTCCCCCCTTCAGAGAAAAAAAAATGTGACTACTAGAATGATAGTCATATTTTTTTTGTAAGAGTATACAGAGAATAAAAAGGAAAATTTATGACATAAAAGAAAAAACAATCAAAAACAACGATTACTCTGCAAGAAAAGTACAAACGAATTCTCTGAAAGGAAAAAAAACACATACACACACAAAAACAAACAAACAGGGAAGTAAATAAATTGGACACGGAATATTTCATGTCACAGGAGAACCTAAAAAAAAATAACTAAAGCATGACAGTTGGTAAATGGCTTCCTGTGGCCCAGATGAATGATATTAAGGCAACCGGGACAGAGCGTCAGCTATCACGTTGAGCCGGCCCGGTAGGTGGATAATAGACAGATTGAAGTCCTGTAGGTACAATGCCCACCTGAGGATGCGTTTATTCTTCCCCTTCATCTGAGTCAGGAAGACTAGTGGGTTATGGTCCGTGTACACTTCCACTATATTACCTGTGAGGTAAACTTCAAACTTTTTACATGTTAACACTAGCGCCAACGCCTCTTTTTCTATCACTGGATAATTGCGTTGTGCCTTGTCAAATTTCACAGAGTAATAATATACTGGGTGTTCCACTTGATCATCCCCAGTTTGCAACAACACTGCACCAGCACGCGAGTCAGACGCGTCAACATGAATTTTAAACGTTCAGTCGAACCTTGGACTAGCAAACACTGGGGCGGAAGCTAAGATCAATTTCAAATTTTTAAATGCCTCTGCACAGTCTGATGACCACTTAAATTTAACGGCCTTCCGCAACAAGTCTGTGAGAGGAGTGGCAACACTGGAAAAGTTCTGACAAAAGCGTCGATAGTACTCACACATACCGATAAATCTTTGAACGTCCTTTTTAGACTTTAGCACCGGATACTCCAGAATGGCACCGATTTTATCTTGCCGAGGTAACCCTTTTCCTTGGCCCACTTCAAAACCGAGGTACGTCACTGTGCCTTGGCCAAAATGACACTTTTTTGCATTTAAGGTAAGATTTGCATTCTTCAAAATTGTGAACAACTGGCGTTACCTCGCTATCTAGTCAGCCCAATTACTATCAAAGAGTACAATATCATCTAAATACGCCCGACAATTTGGCACATTAGCGAGCAAAGAGTTCATTAGCCTCTGGAACGTGGCAGGGGCATTACGCAAGCCGAACGGTAACACTTGATACTCAAAAACACCCTCGGGTGTCACGAATGCAGTTAGTTGTTTAGCACGTTCAGTGAGTGGGATTTGATAGTATCCCCTTGAGAGATCGAATTTCGAGACATACGTGGCGTTCCCGATTTCGTCGATGGAGTCCTCGAGACGGGGCAACGCATAGGCATCCACAATGGTCACCTTGTTGAGCTGCCGGTAGTCGGTGCATAATCGCCAGGAGCCGTCTGGTTTGGGGACCAAAAGGCAGGGCGAGCACCAAGCGCCCTGGCTCGGCCGGATTGAGGCCGTGCTCGAGCAAGAAGTCGACCTCCTTCCGTACGATGGCCTTCTTTTCTGGACTCATCTGATAGGGTTGAAAGCGAATGGGGGTGTAGTCCATCAACTTGACATCATGGCAAATGATGTCATTTGACATGATGTCTGGGTCGGGACCTCCCCGAACAGACTGGAGAATTCATCAAGCAACGACTGCACCTCTTCACGTTGGGCCATCTGCAAATGAGACAGTCCCTCCTCCATAGCATTCACAGAACTAGAATTGAGAATGAGATTAGTTGGGTCCCCAGAACAATCATCCCCTCCCTCACTGGAAATGGAAACATTGGTTAGTGCAATGGACCTGGGGCCCTGGAACTTTTTCAGCCAATTTACGTGTACGAGCCTTACCTGGTTACGCTTGTCAGAGTGCCACACTTTGTACTCATACTTGTGGGACATAGTGTTCCCTAGTCGAGGCTTTAATACTAGGACAGGGTCGCCATGCTGAAATACCCGCCACTTAGCCTTAGCATCGTTTCGTTCTTTCATCTTTTCTTGGGCCTTCCCAAGATACTTAAGTGCCGCCTTGAGTCCTCAGGTGGTGTTAAACAAAGAAAGCCGAACCTTCGGTTAACGTTACGTTCCCTAACAGATTCTCCTGTAACATTTGCAAGGGTCCACGAACTTTATGGCCAAAGACTAACTCAAAAGGAGAACAACCCAGTGAACTTTGTAATCCCTCTCTTGCCGCAAACAAAACATACGGTAAATTTTCATCCCAGAAGGTGTGGGAACTCCCGCATGATGTCTTCAACATCTGCTTCAGAGTTAGATGGAAACGTTCAATTACCCACTGACTCTGTGGATGGTATGGGCTGGAAACCTTATGAGTTATTCCATGATCCTTACAAAATTATTCAAAAATATCAGACTTAAAGTTAGTACCATTGTCAGTTTGCACGACCCGAGGCAGTCCAAAAGTGGAAAAAAATTGCAACATACGAGCAACATCAGTCTTTGCTCGCATGTTCCTTACAGCAAAAGCCTCAGGGTAACGAGTAGTGATACACATCATCATGATTAGGTAAATATTACCAGACTTAGTTCTAGGAAATGGACCAACACAGTCCATTACCACATCAAAATAAAAAAAAAATAAAAATAAAAATGTTTATTTAGGTAAGGTACATACATAAAAGAGATTTTACAAAGAGTGATGGATTTATAGTTAGGGCTAGTACATACAATGCCTATAGCCACTATTAAGCAAAGCGTTTCGGGCATAAAAAACTTAAATGACTAAAGCTTAATACTAATTGAGCATAAAGAGTAAAATGAAAACATGGAATGAAAACATAGCTGAAAAAGCAGCACAAATACAATTCTGTCGACAAACAGCGCTCTTTAGAAAAACCCAGACATTGGTTGACAATAGAGGGGTAAGGTAGGTTACAGGAAATTTATTAGGTATAGCTTCGTTTTTATCTTAAACTGGTTGAGAGAGGTACAGTCTTTAACATGGTTGGGAAGGTCATTCCACAATCTGGGTCCCTTGATTTGTAGAGCATTTCTAGTTTGATTAAGTCGTACTCTAGGAATATCAAAACTGTATTTATTTCTGGTGTGGTGCTCATGGGTTCTGTTACAACCTTTTATGAAGCTTTTGAGGTCAGGATTGGCATTACAGTTTAGCGTTTTATATATAAAATAAAAATAAAATAAAATAAAATGTTTATTTAGGTAAGGTACATACATACAAGAAATTTTTACAAAGATTGGTTGACTTATAGGTAGAGCTAGTACATACAATGCCTAAAGCCACTATTACGCAAAGAGTTTCGGGCATGAAAAACTTAAATGACAAGCTTAATACTAATTGAGCATCAAGAGTAGAATGAAAACATAGCTGAAAAAGCAGCACAAATACAATTATGTCGACAAACAGCGCTCTTTAAAAAAAACAGACATTGGTTGACAATAGAAGGGTAAGGTAGGTTACAGGGAATTTATTAGGTATAGCTTAGTTTTTATCTTAAACTGGTTGAGAGAGGTACAGTCTTTAACATGGTTGGGAAGGTCATTCCACATTCTGGGCCCCTTGATTTGTAGAGCATTTCTAGTTTGATTAAGTCGTACTCTAGGAATATCAAAACTGTATTTATTTCTGGTGTAGTGCTCATGGGTTCTGTTACATCCTTCTATGAAGCTTTTGAGATCAGGATTGGCATTATAGTTTAGCGTTTTATATATGTATAATACACATGAGAGAATGTGCAACGACTTAATGTCTAACATATTCAGAGATTTGAGTAGGGGTACCGAGTGATGTCTGGGGCCAGAGTTGGATATTGTCCTAATAGCAGCTTTGTGTTGAGTAATTAGAGGACGTAAGTGATTTTGGGTAGTAGAGCCCCAAGCACAAATACCATAGTTGAGATATGGATAGATAAGGGAGTAATAGAGAGTCACCAGGGCAGGGCGTGGTACATAATATCTGATCTTAGAAAGAATGCCCACAATTTTTGAAACTATTTTTGATATATTTAGAATGTGTCCCTGGAAATTCAGCTTGTGGTCAATGAGAATGCCAAGGAATTTGCCATCTAATTTGTTACAAATTTGGGTATTGTTTATTTTGAGACTTATTTGATTAGAGGATTTATTGCCAAACAGAATATAGAAAGTTTTGTCAATGTTAAGGGTGAGTTTGTTGGCAGTTAGCCAAAGATGGACTTTATTTAGCTCAGTATTTACTGTGGCATTTAGAGCAAGGGGGTCAGGACTGGAGTAAATGAAAGTTGTGTCGTCAGCAAATAGAATTGGTTTGAGGTGTTGGGAGGCATTTGGAAGGTCATTAATGTAGATGAGAAAGAAGAGGGCCAAGTATGTTGCCCTGAGGAACACCAATGTTGATGGGTAGGGTGGGAGAAATTGTATTATTCACAGAAACATATTGGAGCCTGTCAGTAAGGTAGGATTTGAGGTATTGCAGGGAGTGTCCTCTGACTCCATAATGATGTAATTTAAGAAGAAGGTTTTGGTGGTTGACAGTGTCAAAAGCTTTACGCAGGTCCACAAATAACCCAACAGGGAACTCATTTTTATCAAGAGCTGTATGAATCGAGTTAAACATACTAATAAGTGCATCGTTAGTGCTTTTTTTGGGTCTGAAGCCATATTGGCAAGGGCTAAGTATATTGTGTTTGGCTAGATATGAGTAAAGCTGCTTATAGATTAGTTTTTCAAAAATGTTTGACAAGTTTGGCAGGATTGATATAGGTCTGTAGTTGTTAACATCTGTGAGATCACCACATTTGTGGACAGGCGTTACTCTCACTTTATTTAGAATATCTGGAAAGGTTTGGAGTTCAAGTGACTTGTTGAAGAGCAAAGCAATAGCAGGGGCTAAAAATCTGGAGGCTTTTTTGTAAATTAAAGTTGGTATCTCCTCAAAGGCACTAGACTTGGTTTTAAGGGAAAGGATTATCTCATTGACGTCAGTGGAATTAATAGGCTTTAGGTACAGAGACTGTGGATAGTTACCTGTAAGATAGTCCTTAATGTCAGTACTGGAAGATGGAATATCATTTGCAAGGGATGAACCAATGGAAGAGAAGAACCTATTGAACTCAATAGCAAAATCAGAGGCTGAAAGCTGACCATCGTTATTGGACAGGAGTGTTGGTTTGTTATTTAAAGACTTCTTTGATCCCAATATTTGTGAAATTGTGCTCCAAGTTTGTTTAATGTTGCTCTTTATTTGGGTAAATTTATCTTCGTAGTATTTGGTTTTGGCTCGTCTAATTATCTTAGATAGCAATAATGAGTAATTCTTTGAGAATTCTTTGGAGACAATTCCTAACCTATACTTCTTCTCAAGGTCATGTTTTTTATTAATAGATTTAAGTATTCCCTTTGTAAGCCAGGGATTGTTAAGCCTTTTGGTTGTGACTTGTTTTGTAAGCATAGGACAGTGGGTGTTATAAAGGCTAAGAGTTTTTTGAAGAAAAGATTGCACTGCTAGGTTGTTGTCCTCTACGTTACCTAACTCGGACTCCCAGTTGACATTATCAGCAGCAGTTATAAAATTGTCTATAGCAGTTTCATTGTGCAGTCTAAAATGTAACTCTCTTGACTCCAGAGGTGGTTTGCTAATGTTAGTTAAGAGAAATGTGGGGTAATGGTCTGTAGTGCTATCGGTGATTATACCTGAAGTAAGCGGATAGGTTATGTTTGTCCAGATGTGATCTAGAGTCGTGGCAGTGTTATCAGTGATTCTAGTAGGTCTAGTGATTAAGGGTATGAGGAAGCAGGAATTCATACAGTTGAGGAAGCTAACAGCAGTAGGGTGTTCAGGCTCGCAGAGGTAAATATTAAAGTCCCCTGCGATAATTAGGTGGTTTTTGTTCAGTCTGTTATCAAGTATTAGATTTCTAAGGTTAGAGTTGAATTCGGACACATCAGTGTTAGGAATTCTATAGACTGCACCCACAGACAGGACAGACTCGGCACCCTTGACTCTGAAGCTGGCGAAGATATACTCCCCATAGCAGTCTCTAGTTCTAACTTCTTTTAAGCATGTTAGTTCTTGGAGGTAGAAAAGAGCAGTGCCACCATCTCTCTGAAGTTGACGACAGTTGTGAAGTTGACGACAGTCAACATGAGAAAATGGTTCCTCTGGCACGACAATAGGCCTTAGAGAAGCTTTAGGCGGAGTCTGGTTTAGTTTCCCAACAAGTTGACAAACAAAACATGCATTACAAAATTTTGCCACATCGCTTTTCAGCTTGGGCCAGAAAAAATACTTAAAAATTTTGTGATACGTAATATTAATACCTTGTTGTCCCCCCATAGGATCATCATGAGCAGCTGCCAAAACTCTTTCTCTATAGCAGGTCGGCAACATAACCTGGTGGACTACCTCCCACTCATTTGACAAGGGAGCACTCTGTGGTCTCCATTTTCTCATCAAAATCAGATCATTGTAGTAGTACCCAGTAGCTGTGTCTACAATTTCCTCCATAGAGATGGCTGCCTCATGACAATCTGCAAGACTGGGGTCAGCTTTCTGTAACTCACTCAAGGAGGCGTCCAGACCTTGGTCAGATGGCATTGGCCTAGGCTCAATAGTGTTCTCCTCCACTTCCCCACTACTCTCGGTAGGCAGCGGTGGCAGGCTCTCCACAATGTCCTCGGCCACGTCATCGAGTTGGGCCATAAATGTGTTCGCAAGGTCCACTTGGCTTTCACCACTCGGAAAGTTCCTCGTGTCCTCGAGATTTACCACCTTGGCAAGCACAGGGCTGCCCTTACATTTAAGTCCCATAGACCGGGTCACCGCGAACGCAGGTTACACAACATTATCCTCAGCGGCAGGTGGATCCAGGCAAACCTTAGGGGTAGGCAACATAATAGGCAGTCTGGAGTCCCCTACCTTATCCCCTGCTAAATCATTACCAACTATTACATCAACATTAGAAAAAGGTAGGTACGAAGTGACTCCGACTGTACAAACACCCTTGTGGAAATCAGATTCCAGGGGTAACCTTATAGAGGGGTACTGCTCGAGTATCACTAGTGACACCCTCGACCAGTACCACCTCTCCAGTGTCGAGAGTGTCGGCACCTTGCAAAGCACTCTTTAAAATTAAAGTCTGGATGGCACCGGTGTCTCGGAAGATCACCACGTCCTTCCAGGAAGAACCCTCAGACAAAAGTAGTCTCCCTTTCGATAAGAATGGGGTAAGCAAGTCCAACCACTGTGGGTTGGAGGTCCTACTCCCTAACCCTTCCGAAGGCCTCAAGCCCTGTGTCACAACTAGAGCATTGGGTCTTTTTTCCGGGTACAGTTGCCAACAACGGCTAATAACGTGGTTTGGACGTTTACAGTGACCACAGATACTTCGGGGAGAAGAGACATTACTAACAGAATTACCCTTCGGTTCACTCTTAGGTGTCGTGGGGTTAGACAATTTAACAGGGTTAGATATGTCTGAAACAGAAGGTGCATTAGGTAAAGGGTTAGAATGAGCTGGTCTGGACTGGCTGTGGGTATAAGTTTTGCTACTCTGTGGGGTATAATTATTTTTATTGGGCCTTTTGCCCGCCAACTAGTAGTTTTCTGCCATCTTGGCCAAATCCCCTATCTTAGAATCTACCTCTAATGTAATGTGATACATTGTCTGGCATATTATCTATAAATTGTTCCACTAAGACTAAATTCCTGAGTGCCTCGTATGTTTCGACTTTAGCCGAGCGAATCCATTTATCAAACCATCTAATTTGATCATTAGCAAATTCAGTGAGCGGTTGGTTGTGAGTAGGCCTAAGGTTGCGATAAGCTTGGCGGTGAGCTTCATGAGTAGTTTCATATGCCCTTAAAATTCTGACTTTATCATATTCAAAACACTCGTCGTCAGGCATGTTTATAAAAATATCTTGGGCCTTATCCCTAAGTCTTCCCTGTAGGATTTTCATCCACTCTTCCTTTGGCCAGTTCATGGACATGGCGAATCTCTGAAAATGGTTGAAAAACCTTTCAGGGTCCGACACTGAAAATTCAGGAAGGGTATGCTTTTTCTCATAATGCCTGGGGTTTGAATCCCAGGCAGGTGATGGTCCAGTGGCACTCACTCTAATTTTAGCCTCCTCGGTGTAACACGGGGGGTGTGGGGGGGGGGGGTTTCTCGAATGATCTTTTTCCTTCTTCTCCCCCTCTACTCGTATTCTTACTTTTAAATCTCTACAAGGGACTCCAAAACTTTTACCAAAGCCGACTCCACGCCCCGTGGTCCTAAGACGATTGACCGACTTAGGATTCTACAACCCGTATGACGTGACATAGGCTTTGCGCAAAACCCTAGAGTCGCCTCCGCCGCCACCACCAGACCAGTAACACTGAGCAATGATCGAGGTCTGGATCGATCATGCTAATTAATCAACCTTGGGGCTTGATCCCCACTATAACCGATGACCTTGGAACTTGAGTGTGGAATTAATTAAACGGGAATGATGAATTCCGATTCGATGTTAGAATCGGCGCCCAATTCAACTCTGCCTCATGTGGACCACATGACCAGGACAAGTCCACATAAATATAACATACACATGGAAATAATGAAAATGCAGATTATTAACTAATTAATATATTAAAAGAAAAACTAAAACAAAATCTAAAGATGTTCACTCCCTACTTGACCTGATCGGCAATGAATTGATTATCCCTATAAATAACAATAGCAACTATACCTCTATGTTGACCAGCTCAGATGTTGGGGCTGGTCTTGGGGGAGAGGTAAGATGGTTGACCTCTCCCAGTTGATCTCTGATCCCATACTAATCTGTCCTCTCTCTGATGCTCCAGGAGCCCAGAGCAGAGTATTGTTCTGCAACGCTTACCAAGTTACTTAGCAAGGTTTAAGTTATAACAATTAACCTCTGTTGTACTTAATTGATCCAGACTGGTTGAATAATTTTACTGAAGTTAAATTACACAAGCATCTAATGGCATAGCTGTTCCCGATCACCAAATGGCTATTTGACCTTTGAGAAATAGTGGACATGTCAACTCTGATGACCTATGACCGCCGGTCACTCCTCCTTACAACTTAGATCTGGTTCACGACGTCACTGATGGTGACTTAACTCAAGTCTCCTAATAATTAGAATACTCTTGGTACTATAACCAGGAATATTATACAATACCATTTTAATACAAAATGAATAAAGGATAATTTCTCTAAATAAGTGAATACTATAGAATGGTTCATTATACAAAACTATGAACAAAGATGTCCGCCATTTTGTGACTCAGACTTGCTAATCCCCAGAGGAATGCGCGTTGAGAAGTCAGGTCCTTACACAACTTCTGGAACCTTCTGGAATAATTCTTACAACAGCCTAGTTTGTTACAACCCCCCCCCCCCCCCCGCACAAGCACTTAGTAAACCTTGTTAATTTGTTAAAAATAATGAGGTTTAGTATCCAAATCCACAATTTAACTCATGCCACAAACAAAGCTAACCTAACTAATAAAATTGGACAATTATTTGAGTGTCCAACATCATCAACATGTTTAAATTCATAAATTTCTCAGCTGTCAACTGACAGCAATCCTCCAACATCAGGAAACATACATCCTATCCTTACTGACATAGCTAAATAACATGTCCCTACTCTACCATCAGAGACTAGCTATTAAAATCTCTTGGCTCTTCACTAGCCAATTTATGTGTCCTCTAGAGCCGGCCACACCGTGCTCAAACATAACACAAAGTTATCTTCAGACTGACTTTCAGTCATCCGGGAGCGTACTACTGAACTATCAAAATCACATCCGTGTACTATCCACTCCCCACTCAATGTCAACCTTGACATGCTAAGGAACACATCTAACGTTTATTACATGTATCTAAAAATAAAAAAAATTCCTATACTATATCACAGGTTTCAGCTGACTGTATAGCCAAGTGTTCGCACTCACTAGAAGTGTCAATGTTTATATTGGTCCGCCTCTCCTGTGTTCAAACATTCTGAAAAAGTAGCACACAACATAATTTTCCATAACCGTTTGTTCTGGGCTTAAACAACTACACAGGGGCTTCGATTTTGATTACTGACCAATTTATAGAGTAAAGTTTTCATATATTATACCAGAATAATTATTTTAAATCTGTTTTTCAACATTTATAAAATATTGTGATTCTAAATCTGTTTTTCAACATTTAAACAAAAGTGTCCAGATATTCTTTACTCAGATGTTCAGAGCCAACTTTGTTGTTTGTATCACTTGTTCATATTGAGTAATCGAGAAAAAAAATCGATGCTGCTGGATGCTGAATGTAGTCGCTGACGATGACGATGTCGATCTTGCTTCTTCCCATGTGTAGACATCAATACCTGGTCCTCTTGTACTCCCATCCGGTACTCTTGAATGACGACAGAGAGCGGAGTGCCAAGTGACAGCTGTAGAATACTGTTACTTCGGCCATTGATCTTGCTCCCGAAAAGTCCACACGCCTTCATATCCATCACAGTTCACACGGCAGTCTTGATGTTAAACTTGACGGCGCAGATGACCACAGCAGAGCAGGACTGGATGTACCAACGGTGTCTCGTAACAGGAGTGGTGTCAGAAGGTCGTAGATGCGGGTTGCTTGTTTGCAGAATAGGTGAATCTCGTCTTCCATCATTGCTCACGTCATCTCAGGCGTTTCTTCATGTCACCAGGTTACTAGGCCGTAAACACCAACTGTGTATACCCTCGTACCGCCGACTTTAGGCCAAAGGAGGCAATTTTGCGACCTTCTATTGGCGAGTCCCGGTACTCTGTAGGGAAACCGTACCTTCCACCTGTGACCGCCTTAGTTCCGCTTTCTTGTTGTTTCAGATGACGTAATCATTAATCTTCCGGCGAAATTTCTTGAGTACTGCTACGTGCTTTCCATTTCTTGACCTCTCCTCCAACACTGCTGGAATGGCTGCAATCTTGATGACGCAGCAGGTGGGTAGTGGTGGTCTCGAGACAGCTACCTTGGCGTTGTATGGCACCTCCGGTGACTGCTATCTTGTGGACAGCTCGCTGGCCCTGACAACCTCGTTAGTGACGTGAGGCGTCGGCCGGGTGACTCTTGGATAGTCACTCATCCCCAAAGTAACTGATGTATGGGTTACTAGGTCTGGTGGGGGGAGGTCTTTGTGTAATGTGCCTCCCCCCTCGGTCTTTACAGACAAGGGTTCACGTGTGGCTGGAACAACTGGGTCGGTGTACCAATCAGACTTGGGAACAGACAGACGCAACACAGCGGAAGCATAGATATACTCAGGGTTTGGTGGAGGTGGAACCCCAGAGCACGGTAAAAGCTGCTACCTGAGTCTAGTATAGTGATAGTACACCTCATTGCCTTTACAGGAAAATCTAATGAATACTAAATTATACTAACCAGGGAAGTTACTTTACTGTACAGCGCGAGATCTCGTCACCATAGGGTGGCGAGACTGCACCTGACTACTGATGAGCGATGACAGAGGGTCATCCTCGTCCTCTAACTCGTCGGTGAAGCCATGAGTCAGCACTGCTGAGTCAGGAACTAGACCCGCTGAAGGCAGTTCTAATTCCTCTCTAGCATGATAATGTTTCAATATATTTACATGAATTGTCCTTTCCACCTGGTCCTCGAATACTCCTTTTATAACAAGATTAACCGGCCCCGCCCTTTTAACTACTCTATATGGCCCACACCACCTCGGAGCTAGTTTCCTGCTCTGATTGGCGGGCGCAGCCTCATTCACTCTCATACGAGGCTTCCTTCCTTCAACTCAAGAGGGCGCACTTTTTTGTCATAAAAATGAGCATACCGAGTCCGTGCCTTCTTGGACGCTTCAGCTGCAATATTCCACGCATTTCTCATTTTTCCAAGGACCTCTGAAAGATAGTCCTCCCTGTATGCAACATTATGTCTGTTAAGCAGACCTGAGGGGAAATTGCATGAATTACCAGTAAACAAATGAAGTGGTTGGGTGTTAATTGATTGGTGGATGGCAGTATTCAAGGCGAACTGAACATAGGGTAGGTGTTCATCCCAGGTGTTTGCATCATGTTCAGCAAGGATTGCAAGCATATCCTTGACTGAACGATTAGTCCGTTCCGTCATTCCGTTTGCTTGTGGGTGATAGGCTGTTGTAAAAGCCGAAGTTGTCTCTAAAATCTTACATACTTCTCTAAATATATTCCAATTGAATTCTTGATCTCGGTCAGAGACTAAAACTTTAGGAGGTCCGAATACAGTAACGAACCTACGCAAGAACACATCTGCAACCGTACGAGAATCCTTCTGAGGTAATGCAACTAGTGTAGTGTACCTAGACAGATGGTCAACTAGCACCAACACGTATCTGTTACCTGAATGACTGTGATGTAAATCAATCAAATCGGCCCCCACACGATCTAACGGCTCAAGAATTTCAGGAAATTCCTGAAGTGGGGCTTGTACCTTAAGGGTGCCTTTCCTCCTCTGGCAACGAGGGCACGACTTCACGAAATTGATTACTTCAGAAAGTAATCCTGGAAAATAAAATACAGACTTTGCTTTTAAGTGCGTTTTAAAGACCCCCGGATGCCCTGCAATTTTAGAAGCATGCGCAAGCTTTAACGCTGATGACCGCAACGCGTCCGGAATAACTAGTTGAAATACTGCCCTATCATTCTGGCTACTAACATAATACAGGACGCCCTGTTTCATCTCAAAATTATGAATAGGTAAATTCTTTTTCGTTTTTGGGTATTTTCCTCCTTCTAAATACTAAATAATTTCTTTCCATCTAGGCTCACTCATCTGGTATTCTCTCATTTTATCTGATGGAATGGTTTCAATATTTTCATTAATTTGAACTGCCGCTATGTTCCTACTTAGCGTATCTGGCACAACATGTGCTGGACCAGGCTTGTACAAGATCTGGAATGAGTGGGCCGAAAGTTCGTGAGACCAGCGTGATATTTGTGGGTATTTTGTTCGCTTTTTAAATATGTGTGTTAACGCTCGATGGTCTGTGTAGATTACCAAGTGCCGCTGAAATAGGTAAGGTTCGAAATACCTAACTGATTCTACTACTGCCAGTGCCTCCCGATCCGTAGCTGAATAACGAACTTCAGGTCCTTTGACCTTCCTACTCAAATAGGCTACTGGATGGGGTAAGTTATCTGCATCTCGCTGAATTAAGCACCCGCCAATAGCAATACCGCTGGCGTCAGTGTGCACTTCCGGTGTCGTGATTAGTTGGTCTTTCAGTTTGCGATAGGCTTCGTCATGTTCAGATTTCCACACAAACTTCGCATTTTTTTTTTGTCAGATCAGTCAGGGGTGCTGAAATGCCAGCGAAACCTTCAATATGACGACGAAAATATCCGGCCGCCCCCAAAAACCTACGCACGTCCTTTGCTGTCCTTGGAGTAGGCATGTAAGCAATGGCGCGGCAAGAATCTGGGTCAGGTCGGATACCGTCTGGGCACACCTGGAACCCCAGAAATTTGAATTTCTGAGCCGCTAGGTGCACTTCTGAACATTCAGCCTGAAACCTGCCTGATCTAACAACTTCAAAGTCTCAGTCAAGTCCTGTAGGTGTTCCTCAAACGTCCTGGAATATATCACAACATCATCCAGGTACGCTAAAGAATTCCTACCCAGTACCGGACTAAGAATGAAGTTGATGGCCCTCTGAAACGACGAAGGCGCTGTCTTCAAACCAAACGGCATCCTACGGAATTGATAAGTGTGCCTACCATCCGAGAATGCTGTTTTTTCCCTATCCTGTTCTGCCACCGGAATCGCCCAATACGCCGATTTTGCGTCAAGAGTTGAGAAATACTTAGCAGCACCATATTTATCTGTTATCTCCTGTATTCGGGGCAACGGATACACATCACCCTTAGTTAGTTCGTTCACCTTCCGGTAGTCTACACAGAAACGATAACTACCGTCCGGTTTCCGAACTAGCACAACAGGAGAGAGCCACGGTGACGTACTAGGCTCTATCACGCCCTGTCTCAACATTTTTCTGGCACTCATCCCTGATAACGTTCTTTGCCTGTTCCGGCAACCTCCACTGTCTCGTGTACACAGGCAAATGATCACCAGTTGGAATGGTGTGCTCGATCTTATCAAGGAGACCAATCTGGTCATCCTCTGTCGCAAACAATTTCGGGAATTTTCGTAAAACTCCTCTCAGTGCCTTCCTATCCGCCTGTGCAACATGTTGCAAATCAAGTGCAGAAATTAATTTTTCTACTTCTTCTACATTCTGTGCAACATTTCTCGTCTCGTATTGTACTTTGGATGGTGTTTTAGTGTCTATCATTTGCAATGCACTACATTGTGCAGTGACGGCTGGCGTCTCAGCTGACTCATGGTGAAAGATTTCTGTGTCCTCCACCATGGTTCCCTTAGATACCCTATCACCTGCCCTGAAGCGAAACGTCTTGTGTGAAAGATTGACAACTGGAATGAGTGCCCCTTTATCGAGCACTACAATTAAGTGATGAGGAATTAATAAGCAGTCACATCTCCCAGCCACCTGAAGGGTGGTACCTGGTTGTATGTGACGTCCCACGGCTACTTTAATAAATTTAACAGAATGTGGTGGGCAACTCTGTTTGGTCAATGCATGCAATGCACATGACCTCTTAACTGTGTCTGGAAGAGACTTAAAAATCAATTTTGGATAGTGTGCATTATATTTCTGCTTCCTCTTAATTGAAGCTACAACTGGGGTATGGTCGATCATCTCCACTGGGTAGGAAGTCTGTCCCAACTGCAACCTGCAGTTCCTAGCCCCGTTTTGATCAGACAAGGAATAATCAAATCGCGACAGAAAATCAGTTCCCATTAAGATGTGACCAGGAAAATCAAGGTTCTCTACGATCGTACATGTGTGAGGCTGCAATTCCCCATCAATCTCAAAATAAACTGTACCTTGACCTACGATCTCAATATTTTCCCCATTGACCGCTGTTAATGTCTTTGCGCAACGTTTAAGACGTGCATACTTAAAATTGCTGAAGGCTGACTTTTTAATTACCGTTGCCGGGCTTCCCATATCAACAAAAGCTGTCAATCTCACACCTTCCACTTTCACCTCAAAAGTAGGCCTACCATCACTAGGAGCCTGCTTTCATGCTTTCGTAATAGTGACTTTACAGTCCCTCTGTATATGCCCGCGCTTCCCGCAGGAGTAACACCTCCGCGGAACTCTGTTGTTACCCCGCGCAGGGTGGCTCGAACTTGCAGCTGAGGGCTGCTTCCCGCCTGATGAACCCGCGCCACAGTTACCCGGCTTGGCTCCCTCGCCTTTACTTAATGCCTCTACGTATGGCGACAACTGAGTGCCCGATGTCCCTGCGCCTGTCTAGGGCTGTGGCGACCTGTTGGCGACAGGCGTCTGCCTGTCTAGGGCTGTGGCGACCTGTTGGACTAGGTCTTTATAACTCACAACCGCTCCCCCCGCAAGTAACAATGGCCCCATATCAGAAGGTAACGTTTTGCAGAACAATTGTTTAGCGAATCGCTCCGCCTGACTCAAATCTAACCCCAGTTCCTTAGTGAGGTCGTCAACCCTGCTCTTTAATATTGTCCCGAAATCCTTGACAGTGCTGCGGTCATCCCTCTTAAGTGACTGGAGATAAAAATGAGCCTCATCTTCTGACACCTTTTCCTTGAATCTGTCCCTAATCGCTTGGACAAACTGTGGCCAAGTCGTCAGGTGCTCAAACTCTGTCAGTCTCGCCAGTGGACCGTCTACATCTACGCAAGCCCCCATAGCAGGAGTAATTTTCGAACTATCCTCTGGGACAGCCTCCAGCATCGAACTAATCTCACAAAGCCAGTCTTCCACTCGGCGGTTGCATTCCACCTTAATAAGCGGCAACTCCTTACCTCTGAGTGTCGGCAGAGTCAACTTAGGAATCAGACTCACAATTCCCGGTTTATATGACGCGGGGCTACTGGCAGTGGGTGGGTCCTGGGGTTGGGAACTGGGTTGAGGTTGGGGTTCGGGTTGAGGTATGGTGTGGGTGGCCAGGGGTTGGGGTGTGGATGGATGTTGGGGTTGAGGTATGGTGTGGGTGGCCTCGGGTTGGGGTGTGGATTAAGGTTTAGTGTGGGTGGCCTCAGGTTATGGTGTGGATTGAGGATGGGGTTAAGGTGTGGTGTGGGTGGCCTGAGGTTGCAATGGGCATGGAGTGGCATGGAATTGGGATGGGTATGGGGTGGCCTGAGGTTGGAATGGGTATGGGGTGGCCTGGGGTTGGAATGGGTATGGAGTGGCCTGGGGTTGGGGAAAGGGTTGGTATGGGAAGTGAGGATGGGATTGGTATGGGAATTGAGGATGGGGTTGGTATGGGAATTGAGGATGGGGTTGGTATGGGAGGTGGGGTTGGGGTTGTAGTTGTGACGGATGAGGTGTACCTAGGTGTTGTGGTATTGGTGTTATGTTGGGTAGTTCCTGCTGTTGGTGTGGTTGTTCCTGTTCCCGTTGAACAGGTTGCTGTTCTCTACCGAGCGAAGTGGGACGTCCTACCGTACTAACTGAAGCCCCCCACTAAACCATTGTAACACGGTGGGGGGGGGGGGGGGTCTCGAATTATCTTTTTCCTTCTTCTCCCCCTCTACCCGTATTCTTACTTTTTATTCTCTACAAGGGACTCCAAAACTTTTACCAAAGCCGACTCCACGCCCCGTGGTCCTAAGACGATTGACCGACTTAGGATTCTACAACCCGTATGACGTGACATAGGCTTTGCGCAAAACCCTAGAGTCACCTCCGCCGCCACCACCAGACCAGTAACACTGAGCAATGATCGAGGTCTGGATCGATCATGCAAATAATCAACCTTGGGCTTGATCCCCACTATAACCGATGACCTTGGAACTTGAGTGTGGAATTATTTAAACGGGAATGATGATTCCGATTCGATGTTAGAATCGGCGCCCAATTCAACTCTGCCTCATGTGGACCACGTGACCAGGACAAGTCCACATAAATATAACATACACATGGAAATAATGAAAATGCAGATTATTAACTAATTAATATATTAAAAGAAAAACTAAAACAAAATCTAAAGATGTTCACTCCCTACTTGACCTGATCGGCAATGAATTGATTATCCCTATAAATAACAATAGCAACTATACCTCTATGTTGTCCAGCTCAGATGTTGGGGCTGGTCTTGGGGGAGAGGTAAGATGGTTGACCTCTCCCAGTTGATCTCTGATCCCACACTAATCTGTCCTCTCTCTGATGCTCCAGGAGCCCAGAGCAGAGTATTGTTCCGCATCGCTTACCAAGTTACTTAGCAAGGTTTAAGTTATAACAATTAACCTCTGTTGTACTTAATTGATCCAGACTGGTTGAATAATTTTACTGAAGTTAAATTACACAAGCATCTAACGGCAGAGCTGTTCCCGATCAAAGCTATTTGACCTTTGAGAAATAGTGGACATGTCAACTCTGATGACCTATGACCGCCGGTCACTCCTCCTTACAACTTAGATCTGGTTCGTGACGTCACTGATGGTGACTTAACTCAAGTCTCCTAATAATTAGAATACTCTTGGTACTATAACCAGGAATATTATACAATACCATTTTAATACAAAATGAATAAAGGATAATTTCTCTAAATAAGTGAATACTATAGAATGGTTCATTATACAAAACTATGAACAAAGATGTCCGCCATTTTGTGACTCAGACTTGCTAATCCCCAGAGGAATGTTCGTTGAGAAGTCAGGTCCTTACACGCCTTCTGGAACCTTCTGGAATAATTCTTACAACAGCCTAGTTTGTTACATCGGTTTTGAGTTTTTGCTCCTCTAGTCTTATTTTTGCTAACTCTAGAGCTATCTCTCTGTCCCTATGAGCTGCACTTTCCGCTTGGCTAGGTTGGCATAAAGGTGTATCATCTGGCAATATTTCTTGATCCATACAATGTTGTAATATTTCATTCACCAAAGTCCACTTTTTATCCACGTCATTTACCTCTAGGCCAAATTCCTTGCCTAACAACACTAAATTAGACTTGGTAAGCTTCTTGATCTCTACCACTGAAGGATCCTTTGCCAGTTCCTGCATTTTAGCCTCCATCACTAATTAATTTAGCTGCTAGCCAAAGAAAAAATAAAAAAAATAAAAATTGGAAAAAAACAAAATTTGCACGGCCCCCAACACAAGGCCACACTTACCTCAATCGTGAAGAGATCCAGCTAGGTGTCCAGTCAGTAAAAATATATCCTTTGCTAGATGAGCTGGACCCTAGGCTAACACACAACCGTTCTGCGGAAAACAAGAATTTTTAGTTTTGGCACTCAAAAATTAAATTTTTTTCAATTTACTGTTCCTCCCGGGCAGGCCAACTACTTGTTATATAAGGGGGTCTGTACTATGGGGGATCTTGTAGAACATGGGTGTAGGGGCAGTAGTTAGCATTAAGAGTTATCACATATGGGAGCTCCAAAAGGCCCGGCCCCCAAGTGGAATATCAACCGAATAATAATTGGCTACCCAATGTCAGTCTAGTGGTTGATCATAGATCTCCTACACAGGAAAAATGGATACTCTTTTACTAACTTACTTATTTATTAACCCCTTAACAACCCCCCAAATACATTCACACCAATAACAATAATAATTACTTTATCTTATGTTAAAAGCCTTGGTCCACTTAAGCAGGATACAAGGTTTTCACTCAGAACAAGCTAGGGTAAAGTACTACTAGTGAAGAGCTAGAAGCTTGAGTCAGCTTAGGGTAGGGAGACCACGTGGTTCCACTTGGACCCCTTTTAGAATAACTAGTAATACAAACACTAGGAACACTTAATTCATACACGGTATAATATTCTACACATTAGAACACGCCTATGCCAGACAATGAGAACGCTACACAGTATACTTAGCTGGATACAAAGACACAGAAATAAAGAAAGGAGAGGAAGGGGAGAAGGTTCCTTTCACCACAGCCAGCTAGCAGAGAAGAGAGAGCGTCTCCTTCTCCTTCCCCAGCTCACTCCCTGCCAGCAGACTACTTAACTAATCGTACAGCAGTCCTATCCCAAGTTTACTCAGATTTACTCTACAATTGATTAGAAATATTAGTAAACATAGTTGGTGTCCATTTTATTATTTAATAATCAACCCCATGCTCAGTCTTTAAATGCTCTTTGAGAAACAAGAATAGTCTTACGTCTGGCAGGGAAGATACAAACAAATACACCTCGTGATGCGTTTCCAATACTAAAAGGCAGATTATTAGCTCAGTTTTGACCTCTGGTTTCCACTGAGGAACCCAGGGTCGTAACATCTCCACACCCAGTTGCTGCCTCCACTTCCAGTGGCTGCCTCCAATCCCAGTGGCTTCCTCCTCTCTCCGTAATTGCCTCCACACTCAGCTGCTGGCTCCACACAAGTTGCTAGTTATACACCCAGTCGCTGCCTCCACACCCAGCTGCACCCTCCACATGCAGTCCCTGCGTCCACACCCAGTTTCTGCCTCCACACCCAGTTGTATCCTGCACACCCAGTTGCTGCCTCCACACTGAGTAGTTGTCTCCACACTCAGTTGTTGCTTCCAAACCCAGTTGCTAACTCCACATCCAGTTGCTGCCTCCACACCAAGATGCTGCCTCCACGCCCAGCTGCTGCCTCCACACGTAGTTGCTGCTACCGCATCCAGTTGCTGCCTCTACACCCAGTTGCTGCCTCCACACGCAGTTGCTGCTTCCACACTCAGTAGTTGCCTCCACAGCCAATTGTTTCCTCCACACCCAATTTCTGCCTCCACACACATTAGCTGCCTCCACTCCCAGTGGATGTCTCCACAACTAGTTGCTGCCTCCTCACCAGTTGCTGCCTCGACACCCAGTTGCTGCCTCTACACCCAGTTGCTGCCTCCACACCCAGTTGTTGGTTCCTCACCCAGTTGTTACTTCCACACCCAGCTGCTGCTTCCTCACAAGTTGCTGGCTCCACACCCAATTGCTGCGTCCTCACGCAATTGCTGCCTCCACACCCAGTTGCTGCCTCTACACCTTGTTGCTGCCTCCACACCCAGTTGTTCCATGCACACCCAGTAGCTGCCCCCACACTCAACTGCTGCCTCCACATTCAGTTGCTGCCTACACCACCAAATTGATGCCTCCACACCCAGTTGTTGCCTCCTCATTCAGTTACTCCCTACACACCCAGTTGCTGCCTCCACACCCAGTTTCTGCTTCCACACCCAGTAGCTGCCTTCTCACCCAGTGGCTGCCTCCACACCCAGTTGTTGCCTCCACACCCAGTTACTACTTCAACACACAGTTTTTGAATCCTCTCCCAGTGGCTGGATCCACACCCTCTTGCTGCCTCCACACCGAGTTACTGCCTCTGCTCTCAGTTGCTGACTCTACACCCAGTGGCAGCCTCCACACCAAGGTGCTGCCTCAACACCCATTTGTTTCCTCCAAACCCAATTGTTGCCTCCACACCCAGTTGCTGCCTTCACACCCAGTAGCTGCCTCCACATGCTGCCTACCCTCCCAGGTGCTGCCTTCACACCCAGTTGCTGCCTCCACATCCAGTATAGGCTTCCATACCCAGTTGCTACCTCCACACCCAGTTGCTGCCTCCACACCCAGTTGTAGCCTCCACACCCAGTTGCTGCCTCCACATCCAGTTAAGGCCTCCATACCCAGTTGCTACCTCCACACCCAGTTGCTGCCTCCACACCCAGTTGTAGCCTCTACACCCAGTTGCTGCCTCCACACCCAGTTGCTGCCTACACACCCAGTTGCTGCCTCCACACGCAGTTGTTGCCTCCACATACAGTTGTTGTCTTCACAACCAGTTGCGGCCTCCACATCCAGTTGCTGCCTCCACAACCAGTTGCGGCCTCCTCATCCAGTGGCTGCCTATACACCCAGCTGCTGCCTCCACACCTAGTTTCTGTCTCTACACCAAGTTGCTGCCCCCACACCTTGCTGCTGCCTCCACACCCAGTTGTTTCCCGCACACCCTGTTGCTGCCTCCACACACACTTGCTGCCTCCACACCCAGCTGATGCCTCTACGCCCCGTTGTTGCCTCCACACCCAATTGTTGCCTCCACATCCAGTTGCTACCTCCACACCCAGTTGCTGGCTCCACACACATTTGCTGCCTCCCCACCAGTTGCTGCCTCCACACCCAATTGCTGCCTCCACACCCAGCTGCTGCCTCCACATCCAGTTGCTACCTTCACACCCAGTTGATGGCTCCACACCCAGTTGCTGCTGCCACACCCAGCTGCTGCCTCCACACAAGTTACTGGCTTCACACGCAGTTGCTGCCTCCACATCCAGTTGCTGTCTCAACACCCACTTGCTGCATCCACAACCAGCTGCTGCCTCCATACGCAGATACAGCACCCACACTCAGTTGCTGCCTCCACACACAGTTGCTGGCTCCACACCCAGTTGCTGCCTCCACACGTAGCTGTTGCCTCCTCACAAGTTACTGGCTTCACATGCAGTTGCTGGCTCCACACCCAGTTACTGCCTCTACACCCAGTTGCTGCCCTCACACACAGTTGCTGCCTCCACCCCCAGAGTCAACCTCGAGACCCTGTTGCTGGCTCCACACCCACTTGCTGCCTCCACACCCAGTTGCTGCCTCCACACCCACTTTCTGTCTCCACACCCCCGGTTCCTGCCTCCACATCCACTGGCTGTCTACACACCCATTGGCTGCCTCCACACCCAGTTGTTGCTTCCACACCCAATTGCTGGCTCCAAACCCAGTTGCGGCCTCCACACCCAGTTGCTGCCTCCACACTCAGTTGCGGCCTCCACATCCAATTGCTGCCTCCACACTCAGTGTCTGGCTCCACATCCAGTTGCTACGTCCACACCCAGTTGCTGCCTCTACACCCAGTTGCGGCCTCCAAATCCAGTTGCAGTTTCAACACACCCAGTTGTTCCCTCTACACCCAGTTGTTCCCTCCACACCCAGTTGCTGCCTCCACAACTAGTGGCTGCCTCCAAACCCATTGGCTGCCTCAAAATCCAGTTACTGCCTCCACACCCAGTTGCTACCGCCAAACCCAGTTGCTGCCTCCACATCCAATTGTTCCCTCCAACACCCAGTTGCTGCCTCCACACCAATTGGCTGCCTCCACATCCAGTTGCTGCCTCTACACCCAGTTGCTGCCTCCACACCAAATTGTTGCTTCCACACCCAGTTGCTGCCTTCACGCCCAGTAGCTGCCTCCACACCAATTGCCTGCCTCCACATCCAGTTGCTGCCTCCACACACAGTTGCTGCCTCCACATGCAGTTACTGCCTCCAAACTCTGTTGCTGCCTCCCCACCAGTTGCCGCCTCCTTACCCAGTGGCTGCTTCCGCACGCAGTTGCTGCCTCCACACCCAATTGTTGTCTCCACACCCAGTTGCTGCCTCCACATCCAGTTGCTGCCTCCACATCCAGTTGCTACCTCCACACCGAGTTGCTGCCTCCACACACAGCTTCTGGCTCCATACCCAGTTGCTGCGTCTACTCCCATTGGCTTCCTCCACACCCAATTTCAGCCACCAAACCCAGTGACTGCCTATACTCCCTGTTGTTGCAACCACACCCAGCTGCTGGCTCCACACCCTGGTTGATACCTGGTTGATACCTGGTTGATGGGGTTCTGGGAGTTCTTCTACTCCCCAAGCCCGGCCGGAGGCCAGACTTGACTTGTGAGAGTTTGGTCCACCAAGCTGTTGCTTGGAGCGGCCCGCAGGCCCACATACCCACCACAGCTCGGTTGGTCTCGTACTCCTGGAAGGAAACAATCAAGTTTCCTCTTGAAGATGTTCACGGTTGTTCCTGTAATATTTGTGATGCTCGCTGGTACGACGTTGAACAACCGTGGACCTCTGATGTTCATACAGTGTTCTCTGATTGTGCCCATGGCACACATCTGCTCTTCATTGGTTCTATTCTGCATTTTCATCCATGTCGTTCACTCCAGTACGTTGTTATTTTACTGTGCAGATTTGGGACCTGTCCCTCCAGTATTTTCCATGTGTATATTATTTGGTATCTCTCTCTCTCTCGTCTCCTTTCTAGTGAGTACATTTGGAGAGCTTTGAGACGATCCCAATAATTTAGGTGCCTTATGTCGTCTATGCGTGCCGTATATGTTCTCTGTATTCCCTCAATTTCAGCAATCTCTCCTGCACTGAAGGGGAAAGTAAGTACTGAGCAGTACTCAAGACGGGACAATACAAGTGATTTAGAGAGTACAACCATTGTGATGGGATCTCTGGACTTGTAGGTTCTCGTAATCCATCCTATCATTTTTCTGGTTGACGCAATACTTGCTTGGTTATGTTCCCTAAACGTTAGGTCGTCGGACATGATTATTCCCAAATCCTTGACATGCTGTTTTCCTACTTTGGGCAGATTCGATTGTGTTTTGTATCCTGTATTATGTTTAAGATCCTCATTTTTGCCGTATCTGAGTACCTGGAATTTATCACTGTTAAACATCATGTTATTTTCTGCTGCCCAATCGAAAACTTTGTTAATATCTGTTTGTAGTTTATCAATGTCTTCAGCAGAGGTAATTTTCATGCTGATTTTTGTATCATCTGCAAAGGATGACACGAAGCTGTGACTTGTGTTTTTATCTATATCTGATATGAGAATAAGGAACAGCAGTGGTGCAAGGACTGTACCTTGAGGTACAGAGCTTTTAACTGCGCTCGGACTCGATTTTACTTGATTGACTGTAACTCTTTGTGTTCTGTTCGACAGGAAATTGAGTATCCAGCGTCCTACTTTACCAGTTATTCCCATTGACCTCAGTTTGTGTGCAATCACTCCATGGTCACATTTGTCGAATGCCTTTGCAAAATCTGTGTACACGACATCTGCATTATCTTTTTCCTCTAATGCCTCAGTGATTTTGTCATAGTGGTCAAGTAGCTGTGAGAGGCATGATCTTCCTGCTATAAATCCATGTTGGCCTGGATTGTGGAGGTCATTGATTTCCATGAATCTAGTGACCTGACTCCTGATCACTTTATCAAATACTTTTATTATGTGGGACGTTAGTGCAACTGGTCTATAATTCTTTGCCAATGCTTTGCTACCACCCTTGTGTAGAGGGGCAATGTTTGCTGCTTTAAGCGTATCTGGTATCTTCCCTGTGTCCAAGCTCTTCCTCCGCACTATACTGAGTGCCTGTGCTACTGCCACTTTGCATTTCTGTATAAATATTGAATTCCATGAGTCTGGACCCGGTGCTAAGTGCATGGGCATATTGTCAATTTCTCTTTCAAAATTTGCCACGCTCGTGTTGATATCAGTTATATTTCCAGGTGTTTGAGTATCATTCATAAAGAAATTGTCCGAATCTTCCACTTTCATGCTGAGTATCGGAGTGCTAAACATGTCCTCATACTGCTTTTTTAGGATTTCACTAATTTCTTTGTCATTTTCAGTGTATGAACCTTCACTAATACGAATAGGTCCAATACTGGCAGTGGTTTTCGCTTTTGATTTAGCATATGTGAAGAAATATTTTGGGCTTTTCTTTATTTCTTGAATTGCTTTCTGTTCTAGTTGCCTTTCTTCAGTCTGATAGGAATGCTTTTATTTCTTCCATCTCCCTGTTTAAATTATTTCTTTTCTGTATAGAGAGTCGTGTCCGCTTAAGCATTTCCGTTAATTTCTTCCTCCTTTTCTAATGTCGTCTGCCTTGTCTTTCTACATTGGACCTGTTTCTGACTTTCCTCAAGGGAACATGTTTCAGACAGACTTCATATGCTTCACAAGTCAGTTTTTCAATTCCTTGTGTAGGATATTTATTTCTTAGAACATTTTCCCATTGAATGTTTGTAAGTTCCCTGTTTATTTTCTCCCAGTCTATCCTCTTATTATTAAAATTGAATTTATTGAATAGCCCTTCTCGCTTGTTATTTCTCTTCGGCCTACTACCTTTATTAATGTTAGTTTGCACTTCAATGAGTTTGTGGTCCGAGTACGTAGTGTCTGAGACAGTAATATTTCTGATTAGCTCCTCATTGTTCGTGAATATCAGGTCCAGCGTGTTTTCGTTCCTAGTTGGTTCTGTAATCTGCTGACTGAGCGAGAATTTGTCACAGAATCTCAGTAGTTCTCTGACCTGTGGTTGGTTATTTCCACGTTCACTTCCTGCTATGATGTTATTGTTTACTATTCTCCATTTTAAACTGGGTAGATTGAAGTCTCCATGGAAGATGATATCTGGTACTGGGTTTGCTAGGTTATCAAGGATATTCTCTATTTTGTGGATCTGTTCAATGAATTCCTCAACTGTTGCATCCGGCGGTTTGTATATTAAAATAATGAGTAGATTCATATTTCATATTTTCTACCCTGTTGCTGCCTCCACACCCAATTGCTGCCTCCGTACCCAGTAGATACCTCCACATCTAGTTGCTACCTCCATACCAAGTTGCTGCCTCCACACACGTTACTGGCTCTACACGCAGTTGCGGCTTCCACACCCAGTTGCTGCCTCCACACCCAGTTGCTGCCTCCACACCCAGTTGCTGCCTCCACATCGAGTTGCTACCTCCAAACCCAGTGGTTGCCTCTACACGCAGTGGCGGCCTCCACACCTAGTTGCTGCCTCCACTCCCTGTTGCAGCCTCAACATCCAGTTGCTACTTCCGCACCCAGTTGTTGACTCTTCACCCAGTTATTGCCTCCACACCCAGTTGCTTCCTCGACACCTTGCTGCTACCTCCATACGCAGTTGTTCCCTGCACACCCAGTAGCTGCCTCCACACTCAACTGCTGCCTCTACATCCAGTTGCTACCTACACCACCCAGCTGCTGCCTCCACACCCAGTAACTGCCTCCTCACCCAGCTACTTGCTGCAGACCCAGTTGCTGCCTCCACACCCAATTGTTGCCTCTAAACCCAATTGTTGCTTCCACACATAGTTGATGCCTTCACACTCAGTAGCTGCCTACCAACGCAGTTGTTGCCTCCACAACCAGTTGCTGCTTCCACATCCTGCTGCTACCTCTAAACCCTGTTGCTGCCTTCACACCCAGTTATTGCCTCAAAACATAGTTTTTGAATCCATACCCAGAGCCTGGCTCCACACCCTCTTGTTGCCTCCACACCCAATTGTTGCCTCCACACGCAGGTGCTGCCTTCACACCCAGTAGCTGCCTCCACACACAGTGGATGCCTCCACACGCAGTTGCTGCCTCCACACCCTGTTGCTGCCTCTACATGCAGTTGCTACTTCCACACCCAGTTGTTGACTCCTCACCCAGTTGCTGCCTCCACACCTTGTTGCAACTTCCACACCCAATTGTTCCCTGTACACCCAGTAGCTGCCTCCACACTCATCTGCTGTCTCCACATCCAGTTGCTGCCTACACCACCCAGTTGCGGCCTCCATACCCTGTTGATGCCTCCACACCCTGTTGATGCCTCAACACCCAGTTTTTGAATCCATTCACAGTGTCTGGCTCCACACTCTCTTGATACCTTCCCACCCAGTTACTACCTCTGCTCTCAGTTGCTGATTCTAAACCCAGTAGCTGCCTCCACACGCAATTGCTGCCACCACACAAAGTGGCTGCCACTACAACCAGTTGTTGCCTCCACACCCAGCTGCTGGCTCCGCACCCAGTTGCTGCCTCTATACCCAGTGTCCACCTCCGCGCGCAGGTGCTGCCTACATATCCTTTGGATGCCAACACAGTAAGTTGTTCCCTCAAAACCTAGCTGCTGGCTCCACACCCATTTGCTGCCTCCACACCCAGATACTGGCTCTACACCCAGATGTTGCGTTAATACCCCGGTGGCTGCCTCCACACCCAGTTGTTGCTTCCGTGCTTCAGTTGCTGCTTCCACACCAGTTGCTGCCTCCACACCCAGCTAATGGCTCCACACCCAGTTGATGCCTCCACATCCAGTTGCTGCCTTCAAACCCAGTGGCTGCCTCCACACTCTGTTGCTGCCATCCCCCACAAGTTGCTACCTCCACACCCAGTTGCTGGCTCCACACCCAGTTGCTGCCTCCACACCCAGTGGCTGCCTCCACACACAGTTGCTGCCTCCACACCCAGTTGCTGCCTCCACACCCAACTGTTGCCTCCACACAAGTTGCTGGCCCCACACCCATTGGCTGCTTCCACACCCAGCTACTGGCCCCACACCCAGTGGCTGCCTCTACTCCCAGTTGCTGCCTTCACACCCAGTTGATGGCTCCACGCCGAGTTGCTGCCTCCACAATCAGCTACTGGCTCCACACCCAGTACCTATTTCCACACACAGTTACTGCCTCCACACCCAATTGTTGCATCCACACCCAGTTGCTGCCTTCACAACCAGTAGCTGCCTCCACACCAATTGGCTGCCTCCACATCCAATTGCTGCCTCCACACACAGTTGCTGCCTCCACACGCAGTTGCTGCCTCCACACTCTGTTGCTGCCTCCTTACCTTGAGGTTACCTTGACCTGCTTCCGGGGCTTAGCGTCCCCGCGGCCCGGTCGTCGACCAGGCCTCCTGGTTGCTGGACTGATCAACCAGGCTGTTAGACACGGCTGCTCGTAGCCTGACGTATGAGTCACAGCCTGGTTGATGAGGTATCCTTTGAGGTGCTTATCCAGTTCTCTCTTGAACACTGTGAGGGGTCTGCCAGTTATGTCCCTTATGTGTAGTGGAAGCGTGTTGAACAGTCTCGGGCCTCTGATGTTGATAGAGTTCTCTCTCAGAGTACCTGTTGCACCTCTGTTTTTCAACGAGGGTATTCTGCACATCCTACCATGCCTTCTGGTCTCATGTGATGTTATTTCTGTGTGCAGGTTTGGGACCAGCCACTCTAATATTTTCCACGTGTAAATCATTATGTCTCTCTCCCGCCTGCGCTCATGGGAGTACAGATTTAGGCTCTTTAGTCGGTCCCAGTAATTTAGATGTTTTACTGAGTGGATTCTAGCAGTAAAGGATCTCTGCACGCTTTCCAGGTCAACAATTTCTCCAGCTTTGAAAGGGGTTGTCATTGTGCAGCAGTATTCCACTCTAGAGAGCACATGCGTTTTGAAAAAGTATCATCATCGGTATAGCGCCTCTAGTGTGAAAAGTTCTTGTTATCCAACCTGTCATTTTTCTTGCAGTTGTGACGGCTACTTTATTGTGTTCTTTAAAGGTAAGGTCTTCTGACATGAGTACACCCAGATCCGTTACATTGCCTTTTCGTTCTATGTCATGATTTGCCTGAGTTTTGTACGTGGTTTCTGTTTTTATATTTTATTTTTTTCCGTAGCGCATAAGCTGGAAATTATCTTCGTTAAACACCATATTATTTTCTGTAGCCCATAGAAAGACCTGATCTACATCTGATTTGCCGTGTCCTCTATGTTGCCTACTCACATGAAAATCCAAGTGTCATCTGCAAAGGATGATACAGTACTGTAGGTTGTGTTCTTGTCTATGTCCGATATGATGATGAGAAAAAGTACTGGAGCAAGCACAGTACCCTGGGGGACTGAGCTCTTCACGGTTGATGGGCTGGATTTTATTTTGTTGACTATTACACATTGGGTTTTGTTAGTCAGGAAATTGTAGATCCATCTGCCTATTTTTCCGGTAATTCCTTTTGAACGCATTTTTTGTGCAATAACACCATGGTCACATTTATCAAAAGCTTTTGCGAAATCTGTGTAAATTACATCAGCGTTTTGTTTGTCTTCCATAGCATCTAATGCCATATCATTGTGGTCCAGCAACTGTGACAGGCAAGAGCGCCCTGTTCTGAAACCATGTTGTCCAGGGATATGGAGATGCTGTGATTCCATGTATTTTGTGATCTTACTTGTTAGCACTCTCTCGAAAATTTTAATGATGTGCGATGTTAGTGCTATCGGTCTGCAATTTTTTGCCTCTGCCTTATTTCCTCCTTTATGAAGTGGTGCTATCTCTGCTGTTTTTAGCATGTCAGTGATAACGCCAGCATCTAGGCTTTGTCTCCACAGAATGTGAAGGGCCTGCGATAGTGGTTTTTTACAGTTCTTGATAAATATGAAGTTCCAAGAATCCCGGCCTGGTGCAGAGTGCCTAGGCATACTGTTTATGGCTTCTTCAAAATCCAGTGGGGATAGGGTTACGTCTGATATATGATTTGCTGTTGGTATCATATCTATGAAAAATTCTTTTGGGTTATCAATCTTTAGTGCGTTTAGTGGCTCGCTGAAAACAGAGTCGTACTGCTTCCTCAGTAACTCGCTCATTTCTTTGTTGCCTACGGTGAAAGTTCCATCTCCCTTTCGCAGGGGCCCGATACTAGATGTGGTTTTTGATCTTTGCATAGGAGAAAAATATATCGTGTTTCTCTCTATTTCACTGATGGCCTTTTGCTCTCTTTGACTCTCCTGGGTTTTGTATGATTCTTGTAGCTTGAGTTCAATTGTTTCTATTTCTCTACCTAACCTTCTTCGCCGTTCTTGAGATAGGGTGCGACTCTCAAGTTGTTCCGCGATTCGTTTTCTTCGCCTATATAGGAACGACGTTCCCGTTCCAATCTGCATCTCTTTCTCTTTTTTCTTAGGGGTATGCGGTTTGAACATATTTCTAGTGCTACTGAGCTTATTTTTTCCAGGCACTGGTTCAGGTTTGCATTTCCTAGCTGTTCTACCCAGTTTATTTCTGTGAAGTCCTGGTTTATTTGCTCCCAGTTTATCCGTTTATTATTGAAGTTGAATTTGCTGAAATCTCCTCCACCGGGAATCTGGACTGGTTTTGAAGGTCCATTCTCCATGGTTGTCAGAACTTTAATTAAGTTGTGATCTGAGTAACAGGTATTTGTAATCATTATGTTCCCGATCAACTCATCATTATTAGTGAAAATGAGGTCCAGCGTGTTCTCCTTCCTAGTTGGTTCTACTATTTGCTGGTTTAAGGCAAACTTATCGCACATCCGTAGCAAGTCATTTGCATGTGCCTGTTCATTTAGGCTACTTCCTGGTATTCTTTCTGATATTACTGTATTAGCCAGGTGCTTCCATTTCAGGTGCCGTAGGTTGAAGTCCCCAAGCAGGATGATGTTCGGAGCTGGATTTGCGAGGTTTTCCAAGCAGTGTTCTATTTTCATTAGTTGGTCTTTAAACTGCTGAGGGTTTGCCTCCGGTGACTTATATACAAGGACAACAACTACAGTTAGGATCTCTATTTTGACTATCAGCACTTCCACCATATCATTTGAGGTGTTTAGCAGCTCAGTACAGATGAGTGTGTCTTTGATGTAGAGGCTGACCCCACCCTCAAGCCGGTGCTTCCTATCACATCTGAAAAGATTGTACTGAGATCCATATTTCACCATCAAGGTAGTCTTTTGTGTGAGTTTCCGTTAGGGCTGCAAACACTGCATTTACCTCATGAAGGAGACCATCTATAAAGTGAACTTTGTTGAATTTGCGTGTTTTTATATCCTGGATGTTGGCAAATATAAATGATGTTATCGTGTTAGTGGAAGTGCTGGATGCTTTACTTAGTGTTAATATCTGAGGCTCTGGTAAGGAGGCCACTGTGTTTGCGTCCTCTCTAGCATTTGACCGAGTTGGTGGTAGAGTCTGGTCATTTTTAGCTATTCTTCTCCTCCTCCTCCTCTTACTAAAAAATTATCCTGGTCGATGTAGTAGTGGCTGTTTTCATAGTGGCGGTCTGTTGGCATTATTTGCTTGGTACCTCTTATATGAAAAGCTGGACATTCAGCATTGCAGCACTCTTTCCTGTCCAAAGAGTTCTTGCAAATTTCTAGGTGAAATAATTCACAGCTTTTGGTACATTTACCTGTATTGAGGAGGTTTCTGCACTTTCTAGGGTGATCGTACTTTCATGTTCCATTTGTTCTTCCCGATATCCCATGCTTACAGATACCCCATTTGTAATACCGACAGATTTTGGGTCCTTGTTTTGTTTGTTTCCCTTTGCCAGGGACCGAACTCTGCTGCGGCGTCCCCGACACTGTGCTCTGCTCCGGGGCCTGTGACACCGCGCTCTGTTCCGGTGCCATCGCCACTGCGCTTTGCTCCGGTGCCCGCAACACCGCGCTTTGCTCCGGCGCCATTGACACCGCGCTCTGCTCAGGGGTCCCTGACTCCGTGCTCTGCTCAGGTGTCCACGCCTCCCCGCTCCGCTCAGGCATCCCTGACTCCCCACACTGCTCAGGCGTCACCGACTCCCCGCTCTGCTTAGACGTCACCGACTCCCCGCTCTGCTCAGGCATCCCCGGCTCCCCGCTCTGCTCAGGCGTCCTCGACTCCCCGCTCTGCTCAGGCGTCCCCAACTCCCCGCTCTGCTCAGTCGTCCCCGACTCCGCACTCTGCTCAGGCGCCGCTGCCACCGAGCTCTGTGCCGCATCTGGTTGTACCTTGGTGTCATGAACAGTTTGTTGGAAGACATTAGAAATTGCTATGCAGGCGTTAATTAGTGATTCTCTGTTTTCGGCGGGAGTTTTATCCAGGATTTCCATCATCTTCAAAAAAGTTGCATCATCCTTTTTGCAGAGCCAGTACACAGAGTGGTCACTGGGACCATTTCTCCTGGAATTATTAGTCATGTTGGCACATTTTTGGTGTATGGCTGCTGAACTGATTTGGCATTGAAAGCTCTGTTGGTAATCTACCTTCATGTTGCATTCTATGCACGTTTTTATCAAAAGACATTTTTGTTGAACACTTCTGTTCAGTGGTGATGGTCTTACAAGGTCTTACATGGTGGGGTGTTGACCGTTGGGGGGTTTGACCGTGGGTGTTGACCGTGGGTGTTGACCGTGGGTGTTTACCAACTTGAGACAGGCCTGGAGGAGGCTGTATGGACTGGCAGTGTTGCTACCACGTGTCGCACTCTTAATTTGTTTTGTTCACTTGTTAGATTACGTTAATTGCATTTTCCCACTAGTTATCTTACAGTGGAGGCGTCTAGTTTCTGTGTCTGGGCACTAGTTACCTGAGTACGTTACACTATTTGGAAGAATACACACACAGTGGGTAATCGGGGTGAACCTATCTCTAAATGGCCCTTGTTTACATATACACGGCGGACTTATTTTATGTATAATTTGTTCACTTGATATTAAAATATGTCATCTTTTTTTTATAATAGACACACGTTTTGCATAGAGAGCTTAGCACTATGGGCACTGATTACTTGATGTTTCAATAGCGAGAGATGTGATTTATTGACGACTTGGCAACTATCGCCTAAGGCCTCCTGGCACCACGAGGGCAGGCCTTGACTACACACGAATTTCACTTATTTTTCCTTGAACACAAACGGTCGGATGGTAATCACTATGATATATTGTTTAATATGTTGACACACACTTTAAAAGTTATCTGACTGTGTTTAGTTCCTGTATCACTGAAATTTCCCTAGATATATATTGTTTTCCGCGGAGCTCGCATAGCGTGGCCCTTCCCTTCTCACACCCAGAACTCCCTCCCCAACAGTTGCTGCCTCCACACCCAGTTGCTGCCTCCACACGCAGTTGCTGCCTCCACATCCAGTTGCTACCTCTACACCCAGTTGCTGCCTCCACACCCAGTTGCTGCCTCCACACGCAGTTGCTGCCTCCACACCCAGTTGCTGCCGCCACACGCAGTTGCTGCCTCCACATCCAGTTGCTACCTCCACACCCAGTTGCTAGCTCCACACTCAGCTACTGGCTCCACACCCAGTTGCTGCCTCCACACCCAGTTGCTGCCTCCACATCCAGTTGCTACCTCCACATCCAGTTGCTACCTCCAATCCCAGTTGCTAGCTCCACACTTAGCTACTGGCTCCACACCCACTTGCAGCATCCACACCCAGCTGCTGCCTAACTTAACAAAATTTTACTTAACTTACATACCCTAACTAATCCTAACCTTAATAACTTAACATAACTTATGAAACATAACCTACCCAACCTAGCTTAACTTACATAACCTAATGTAACTAAACTTAACTTATCTAACATAACCTATGCTAACCTTACTAACTTAACATAACTTACCTAACCTAACCAAACTTAACCTACATAATCTAACTTAACTTATATAATCTAACATAACTAGACTTGCCCGTACTCGCCCCCTCCTTATGTAACTTACCTAGTCAGACTTACCTATCCCGACATTACCAAACTTACATAACTTAGCTAACTTAACTCATGTAACTTACCTAGTCCAACTTTACAATCCTTATTTACCTGAACTAACCTATCCTTATGTAACTTTTCATAACATAACTTACACAGTCTAACTTCCATTACCTAACATAACCTGACTTATTCCTCCTCTACTTTATGTAACTTCTATAACCCAACTTTCTAACTTACATAACCAAACCTCCCCCACCTAATGCAACTTACCTACCCTGACATAACATAACTTCTATAACTTATCAAACTTAACCTACTTAACATAACATCTTATTTTAAGTACCATTTCAAGTATTATATGTTAGAGATGGGTTGTTTAAGCATTTCAAAGGATTTTGTAATATATATAGACATTTGTTCGTTTCAAGGGATAATGGTTAAAATGGTGTGTTGACGATGAGTCACAATAACGTGGCTGAAGCATGTCACAATCGACTTGAGAATGGTCCAGGACGGGCCGAAACGTCGTCGTCCCTTCAACTTCTAGTGTGTGGTCTGGTCAAAATGGGGTGTTTATGCTTTACAGGGGAATCGTTATATATAGACATCTGTTCGTTTCAAAGGAGTTAATTTTTCAAATCGTCATTTATGCATTTCAAGTATTATTTGTTTAAGTTAGGAGTTTTAAGCATTTCAAAGGAATATGTGATGGAAATGTCAGTTTATGCACTTTGTATCTTTTTTTTTACTAAAAGATCATCAAGTTGTTCATACGTTATAATTATTACGATATAATTGTTCCTATTTTTTACCCTTTAACCTAACCTCTTTTAATCTTTGTGTATACATTGTGTTGGATATAATTTGTTATTATGCTTTGACCTTTAACCTAACCTTTTAGATATAGTTTATTTGTTTATGGTTTTTACACATTTGTTGAATGTATTATACTTACCATAACCTTTTAGACTTAGTTTTTGTTTACCCAAATACATCATCCCACTTAACTTTCCCCTTAACCTTGTCACTTAACAGCCCTACTTAACCCTTGAAATGCATAAACATCCATTTGAGAAATTAATACTTTGAAATATACAAACACCTTTATATAACAAATCCTTTAAAATGTTTTAAACTCCTTACTTTAACAAATAATACTTGAAATGCATAAATGACCATTTGAAAAATTAACTCCTTGAAACGAACAAATGCCTATATATATTACAAAATCCTTTAAAATGCTTAAACAGCCCATCTCTAACATATAACACTTGAAATGATACTTTAAATGTGATATGTTATGTTAAGTAACTTAGGATAGCTTTGGTAAGTTATATAAGTTAGGTTGTGTCAAGGTAGGTAAGTTAAGTTAGGTAAGTTACATTAGATGGGGGAGGTTGGGTGGGGGAGGTTGGGTGGGGGAGGTTAGGTTATGTAAGTTAAGTTAGGTTAAGAAAGTTACATACAGTAGGGGAGGATTAAGTTAAGATATGTAAGGTAAGAGATGTTAGGTTGTGTAAGTTATGTTTCAAAATGTTACATTATAATAGGTTAGTACAGGTAAATAAGGATAGTAAAGTTAGACTAGGTAAGTTACATAAGTTAAGTTAGCTAAGTTATGTACCTTACCTACCTTACCTAAGTTACATACCTTACGTTATGTACCTAACTTACTCAATGTAAGTTAGGTAATGTTGGATAGGTAAGTTTGTCTAGGAAAGTTACATTAGGATAGGCTATTACAGGGAAGTTAAGTTAGGTTAGGTTATGTAAGTTAAGTTAGGTTATGTAGGTAAAGTTAGGTTAGGTAAGGTAAGTCATTAAGTTACTAACATTAGTATAGGTTAAATTATGTAAGATAAGTTTAATTAAGTTAGGTTAGGTTAGGTTATGTATGTTAAGTTAGGTTGGATAGGTTAGGTTAGGTAAGTTATGTTACGTTAGTGATGTTAGGATAAGATAGGTTAGGTTATGTAAGTTAAATTCAGTTAAGTTAGGTTACATTAGGTAAGTTATATTAAGTTAGGTAAGTCATATTAAGTTAGTAAGGTTAGGTTAGGTTATGTAAGTTAAGTTTAGTTAAGTCAGGTTAGGCTAGTTTATTTAAGATAAGTTTAGTTAAGTTAGGTTAGGTTAGGTCATATAAGTTAAGCTAAGATATATAAGTTAAGTTAGGTTGAGATAGGTTATGTAAGTTAAGTAGGTTAGATTAGGTAAGTTACATTAGGTGCAGGAATTTAGGTAGCTGAGGGTAAAAACGTTTTGTTACGTTATGTAAGTTAAGTTAGTCAGTTATGTCTGGTGGTTAGGTAAAAAGGGGTAAGTTAGCTCAGATAGGGAAGAATTGGTAAGTTGGACTAGGTAAGTTATGTTAGTATTGTAAGGTTAGGTTAGGTTATGTAAGTGAAGTTAGTAAGGATAGGATAGGTTAGGTTATGTAAGTAAAGTTAAGTTACGTTTGGTTAGGTTAGGATAGGTAAGTTATGTTGAGTTAGCAAGGTTATGTTAGGTAAGTTACATTAAGTTAATAGGGTTAGGATATGTTAGGTTATGTAAGTTATGTTATGTTCAATCAGTTAGGAGTGGTTATTAAGTTTGATAAGGTAAGTTACAACAGGATAGGTTAGCTGAGGCCAATAAGGGTTGGTATGAATTGGTAAGTTGGGTTTGGTAGGTAAGTTACGATACATTGGAATAGGCTAATAACGGTAAGTTAGGTTAGGTAAGGTTATGCAGTGATGTTCAGAGAACAGTTTTAAGGTAAAGTGGCTAAGAAAATATATATTAACAGATTATTTTTTTAACAAGTGTAAGTTTGATATGAAAAGTTAAACTAGTTACTTAAAGTTCTGTGTGTTTTGTGAAAGAGTTATTAACGAGTTTGACTGTAAATGCCTTAGGGAAGCTGTTACTGCATAAAAAAATAGCTATTTTACTTATTTATTGAATGAAGAACAACGTTTGTTACATCTGGGAGTGTTATATTAATGCTTGAAGATGTCTTAGAGAATAAGTGTGATGTCTTAGATAACCGCTGTGATGAACGAAGGAGAGTTAGTGAACAACTTTCATGAACAAAGGGGAGTTAGAGAACAACTTTGATGAACGAAGGAAAAATATAGAACAACTTTTGTGCATGAAGATGTCTTAGAAATTTTCTTTAATGAACGAAGGTGACTTAGAGAACAAGTTTTATGACTGAGAATAACTTTGGTGTATCTGATATTAAAACACTTTCGCGCTTTCCAGCAGACCGTCGTTGTCACCAATATTATTAATCACACCGCACGCGTGCCCCTCTCGGGAGTCACGAGAAAAAATATTTGTATAAAATCCATTTATTATCCGATCAACTTGGGAATAGTTTACAAATGTTTGCCATGAAATTTACGTTTTCTCTAATTGCCGAACAGCTTATTAAAGAGAACGGCGTGGCAGTGAATCATCGTGGTAAAACAATTGTATTATTGACACGACGAGTATAATCGACGTAGTTTTTATATATGCTGCCGGTCGAACGCATCCTTATGTGACCTTTAATACTTATGTTCTTATAGAACATTCTATTGCGAGCACATTGGTACAAAAATGAAATAAATACATCGACAAATAATATTAGGACAGTGAATTGAATATACACTTTTCAAAGCGAGTTTCGCCGATATGCCGCCGCGGGTAACACTTCGGCCACTTCCCACACTGTTTTGGGTGGGCTACGACATGGAATTTATATTTATATGCATATTTCCATGTAGAGAATTTTATTGCGATTCCAATGATACCACAATTAGCGATGTAGGACAACTGTAGGCTTCGCAACCATTAAGAGAGTGGAAACATTTTGTTGCTGTTTGGCGCTCTCGGCTAGTGATCTGAATAGTTTTTTATTTGGTGTTGATAATCCTTATGCTTTGGCGGCATTTTATAGATATGTTCTTATAGACAATTTTATTGCGAACACAGTGATACCAAATTTAAATACGTGCGCCTTCAATTATTGTCAGGTAGTCCAGTCAAAAGAGTGTACACTTTTTCGGTCTTACCGCGTAGGCTCGCGAAGCCCCAAAAGCATCTGGGGTATGATTTTTTTTTGAACGCCGAGAGCGCGAAAGTATTAATTAAACTTTGATGACATGAATAGTATTCTTAGCGTCTTTAAGCGTGTTGAGGTACAATAAAGATGACATGAGAGATTATCATTTGATGAACAACGATGTTTTGTAGAGTTTCTTTAATGATTCTGAGAATTACTGTTGATGACTTTGAGAATAACTTTTGATGACTCTGAGAATAACTTTCGATGACTGAGCATAACTTTTGAGGACATGAGTAGTATTTTGACGCCTTTGAGTGTGTCTTTGATGTCTTTGAGTGTGTTATTGACGTCTAGAAGAGTAATTTTGGTGTCTTTGAGAGTTTTTGACGTCTTTCAGTGTGCTATTGATGTCTTTAAGGGTGTCTTTGTTGTCTTGAAGAGTGTCTTTGAGCGGTTTTTTGACGTTATTGAGTGTGTTATTGATGTCTTTGATGGTGTCGTTGATGTCTTTGATGGTGTCGTTGATGTCTTGAAGAGTGTCTTTGAGTAATTTTCATACTCCTTGATGTATACTGTTAGTTACGAAAGTGTTTAAAGAAGTTACTTTTGACTTTTTTTTGTACTCCATGAAGCATAATGTTTGTTAAGAAAGCGTTGAACGAAGCCACACTTGACAATTTTTAGTTGAGAGAAGTGTTATTTTAATTAAGAAACGACAAAGAAAGATGATGAATGTAGCTATTTTCAGTTGATTGACGAATACTTTTAGTTAGAAAGTGATGAACATGGCTATTTTCAGTTGACTGACGAAGGATAAAGTTAGTTATGAACAGTGTTGGAAAGTTTCCTTTGACTATTTTTATCTAAGAGAAAAGGGTTATTTTAATTAAGAACAGCATTGAACGAGGTTAATCCTGACTATTTTTAGTTGATTGATGAATAATTTTAGTTAAAAACAATAAGAAAAGTTTGTCTTGGTAAATTTGTACTGAATGGAAGAAAATACTTGTACATTTGATTTTAGAGAACATGTAAGGGAATGTGGGGGAACACAGTGAACATTCGGGGATAATGAACTGAACTGAACTTGCAGAGAACGTGGAGAATACAACAAAGAACGCGGAAAAACAAGAGGAGAATACAAAAGTACGATTTGTACTTGCAGAAAACATGGCGAATGAGTATAAAAAGTTGTACAGAGAACATGGAGAGAATGAAGAAAAGGTGAAAAATATGGAATGGACATTTGGGAGGATACTTTAAGAATATGGAGAGAACATACAAATACAGTAAGATTATTGAAGGTTTGGTTAAGTTGGGGAATGGGCGAGATGAAGAAAAAGTAGGAGGTGAGGTTGAAAGGAAGTTGGGGGAGGTAAGAGAGAGAGGGGGGGTGGGGGGGAGGGGAGGTAAGGGGGTGAGGGTCGGGAGATAAAAGAGTGGACGGGTCTGGGGGGCATGGAGGAAGGTGGGAGAGGAAAGGAAAGGTGTCATATGACCTTGCGAATATTATTATTACCGTGTGAATGATTATTTACATAACTGAGTAAACAAAGGGTATTGAAGGACAAGATGTGATTACTTTGATAAGATGATTGACTGGGGAGCATCTTGACCTGAAATAATTTAGTTGGATGAACATTAAACTAAGGCGGAAGACAGGAGTTGGAGTTCGATAATTTGTATGTTGATTTATTTTACAGGGGGTCTGAAATGTAGTGGGGTTTTTAAATCTCATGGTATTTGGACTGATAATAATTAACTTACAGGAACGAACTAAGGCAGGGGACAAGAGATTGAGTTCGGTAACTATTTTATCTTTACTTACTCAGAAGTATGTCTGCTTAAAATTTATGGAAAATTGACCTGTTATTAAAGAACTTGTACAAATGAACTAAGGTGAGGGACAGGAGCTGAAACTCGGTAATTGTTTGGAGCTATTTTACTGCGTATGTAATATGGCAGTCTTAAATTTCAGGGGGATTGGAATGTTAGTAAAGAAGTTATAGGGTTAAGGTAAGGAGGAGAACAGGAGCTAGAACTTGTTTACTGACTGGATTTGATTTACTACGTCTCAAATACAAAGGTTTTAAATTGCAAGAAAATTATTTAGGTATTAACGAAGATACAGAAGAGGGTAAAGGCAGGGGCAGGAACTAGAGTTCTGTAATTGTTTGAATTTATTGTACTTAGTCTGAAATATGTTTTAAATTTCAGGAAAATTTATAAGTTAATAGCAAAATTACGTTTATAAACGTTTCAAGCTGGATCTATGAGTTAATATCTGATGAACGTTTTAAAAATATTTGCTCATTAATTATATCCATAAGAACTCAGTAAGGAGTAAACTTTGACAAATTTCAGTCTTAATTCCCATGATGCAGCAAACACAAAATGAGACCATACATATTTGACCTTGAATGAGACTCTGACAAATTTCGGTCTTCAACTGAACTCTGACGAATTGTGGTCTCAAACTGTTCTCAAATTTAGGTCTTATAAGAGACTCTGTCAAAATTTGGGCTTAAAATGGTCCTGATTAATTTCGGTCATTAACTGGTCTCTGACTGATTTCGGTCTTTAACTGGACTCTGAATATTTTCGAAAATGGATTCTGTCATATTTCAGTCTAAAAACGGAGTTTTGTCATATTTCTGTCTTAGAACGTTCTCTGATGAAAATCGGTCTGAAAATGGTCTCTAAAGAAATTAAGTCTTCAATTGGTCTATGAATAATTTTGTTTTTGTAATGATCTCTGTTATATTTTGGTCTTCAACTGGTCTCTGACTAATTTCGGTCATCAGTCGGTCTATGAATATTTTTCGGTCCTAAAAGAGTGTGACACAGATGTAAATGGATATAAAAACTAAAAGTTACTGATAATATGTCTGTTTTCCTTAGCAAATCTTCAATAAACTTATTCTCTGAAAATGGTCTTTTTTTTTAATATTTTCGGTCTTAAACTCTTAAATACACTTCTATGATTATATAAACTCTGAAATATTTTTATAAAACGGAAATTGTAAAATATTTTTATTTTTTCCCCATAAAAAAACCTTTAAGAGCCTAGCAGTAACTGGCCCCAACTATTTTCTCCATAAGAAATCTTTAAGAGCTCAGCAGTAACTGGCCCCAAATATGTTCCCCATAAGAAACATTTAAAAAACTTCTATGATTATATTATGTCTGAAATAAGTTTGATCTTAAACGGTTGTGACAGAATAAACCTCTGAAAATTTTTACCTGGAAACTCTGATGTTGTATCGAGAACTGGTCCGATTTACTTGGAAACCCCCAAGTCGTATGGTGGACTGCCCCCCCCCCCCCTAAAAAAAAGTCCTCGCTAAGGCTACGCCCTACTACTCGCCTGCTCCCTCCACCATCACCCTCTGCCTGCTCCTTCCACCATCACCCCCGCCTGCTACCACCACCATCACACTCCGCCTGCTACCTCCACCATCACCCCCGCCTGCTCCCTCCACCTGCTCCCTCCACCATCACCCTCCACCTGCTCCCTCTACCTACACCCTCCACCTGCTACCTCCACCATAACCCTCCACCTGCTACCTCCACCATCACCCTCCACCTGCTACCTCCACCATCACCCTCCACCTGCTACCTCCACCATCACCCTCCACCTGCTACCTCCACCATCACCCTCCACCTGCTACCACCACCATCACCCTCCACCTGCTACCACCACCATCACCCTCCACCTGCTACCTCCACCATCACCCCCGCCTGCTACCTCCACCATCACCCTCCACCTGCTCCCTCTACCTACACCCTCCACCTGCTACCTCCACCATCACCCTCCACCTGCTCCCTCTACCTACACCCTCCACCTGCTACCTCCACCATCACCCCCGCCTGCTCCCTCCACCTGCTACCTCCACCATCACCCTCCACCATAACCCTCCACCTGCTACCTCCACCATCACCCCACCTGCTACCTCCACCATCACCCTCCACCTGTTACCTCCACCATCACCCTCCACCTGCTCCCTCTACCTACACCCTCCACCTGCTACCTCCACCATCACCCCCGCCTGCTACCTCCACCATCACCCTCCACCTGCTACCTCCACCATCACCCTCCACCTGCTACCTCCACCATCACCCTCCACCTGCTACCCCCACCATCACCCTCCACCTGCTACCCCCACCATCACCCTCCACCATCACCCTCCGCCAACTACCTCCCCCATCACCCCCAACCACCTTCCTCCTACATCACCCTCCGCCTGCTACCTCCACTAACCCAGCAAACACAAATCATCTACACAACGTTCGCCTATCTCTTGCCATAGGTGTGGGAATGATTTGCATTGAGAATGGTGCAGGAGAGCCTTTGAGAAACTTTTACTCAAAAAATCCAAACACAAAGGTTTAATTATAAATTGTTTTTCTACAATTATTTTCTTCCAAATGTAAAACAAATAGTTTTTACATGTTTTAAATATAAATTTATGGTGTTTTTTTGTAAAATTCATTAATAAATTGTGAATGATATATATTGGCTGAGTGAAACCTTTATAATCCATTTAGTTATAATTGAACAGAAAAAAGTATTTTTCCAAATTTTCTAAAAATTGCTCTTTTTAACACAATTTGACTCCTATACATTCCACTAAACACTATATCATGTTTAAATATATAATTTATGTATTATTCTCTAAAATAATTTATATAAATTATATAAGTTGCTGGAAAGTGGTGTTAAGGATTTTGAAAACATTTGTTGTGTTAATATGTTCTTATTAACTATGTCTCAAGTTCACAGTTTATCAAACAAGAATATTAACATTCGTCAACTCTTAAAATCTTATATGTTATCTTGCTGGTGCAAAAAAGGGTGAATCTTTAGGAACAGCTATAGTATCTATATATCACAAATGGTGTTTTCCCTAACTCAAACAATGTAGGGTTTATTATTCTACACATATTTCTAATGACTCTTAGATGTTTACATTCTCTGAAGTATAATTGTGAAGGCTGTGTCCATCACTCTCAACACAGATTCTTAAACTCGTCTCTGCAGGTTCAACTATATAATTAGTTTCCATTTTGAATTTCCATGGACATTTGTATCCAAAATGAAACCAATGTGGTTTCCTTCAGCGCCTTCAGCCAGCACATTTGCTCATTCATTTCCACAGATTCCAACAAGGTAGGGGATTTACAGAAATTTGTATATTTCATATTGTTATATATTAAAAATATGAATGCAGTTCAATATGATAAGACAAATACATGAGTTTATGATAAATTCGTTTTCTGTGATATACCATTGATATGCTCTTTTTTTCTTTAAACGGCAGACTAAACTAAAGTGCTCACATCAACAGATTTGATGTATAAATGGTCAACGCTCAACAGAGTTAGTATAAATGTATTAGTATAAATCTTACTTGTCTCATTGTTAATTCACATTCAATGTCAACTTGTGGTTTTGATGTGGCACGTTTGGCCAAGACACCCCACCCCATTATGCACCCCATACCCATCTTGTGGGCGGTTGTGGAAAGGGTTACAGAGGCACATAATGGGCTCAGGGACTGAACCCCACAATTCATTTAGCTAAGCAAGTTACAATCTTGATGAGCTAGTTACAAAATTCAATATAAGTCATCACTCAACAATGGGTTCGAGATCGACCTCAAGTACAGGTTCTAATTAAGCAACTGACATATGTGGAGAGCTAGTATCAAAATTTATATGTTTGTCCTGCACACCGTCCCCCATCCAGTGGGCAGCGGTGGATAGGTTACAATCACTTAGTTGTTATCTACAGTTAGCAAACTGGGGATATTGGCTAAAATTTCTGGTAGCAGATCATTTGAATGAAATATTGACACATCGCTGGAACATTGGTTATAGAATTGTCTCTAAATTCATGTATCTTTTCGCACTCCATCACATAGTGACGGAGGGTGTGCGAATAATTTTGTTGACACAGTTTACATTTGGTCAGGTCTACATCAGCAGATAATGAGAATTCCCAGAGATACTTGTAACCGAGTCTAAGCCGAGCAGT